>JAVQJD010100159.1:0-26132 GCA_036023655.1 Nannoperca australis
TTTTTCTGTCAAGATGGGGTGCTGAGTGACATTAATGAGAAATAAAATGAACTTTTTTGATTTTAGCAAATGGCTGCAATAAAACAGAGTGAAAAATTTAAAGGGGTCTGAATACTTTCCGTACCCACTGTATATATATAACCACATCAGCGAGAATCAAGTATTCCCTCGGGTTTGAACCATAGACTATATGGTATGGACATTGTCTATAGCTGTCTGTATGAAGCTAGACAATCAAATCTAGGTGTATTAGATTGCTCATATTGAGGTGATATCCACTCTCTCCAGCAAACAGGGTGTCTGCAAGGTACAATAATGCAAGGATGCAACTGAGGCTTCTGTGTCTACCGCCTCAGAGAGTGGGAGGCCCGAGAGCCATATATAAGAAATGTTGCCACGCTTTGGGGACCAAACAAACATCTGACACATTACTCGTCAGACACTGAAGAACTATAACATCACAAAACTGCAAACACATGGACAGGTGAGCTGTGTAAGGTTGAACCTACCTGAAACCAACCTCAAAACATGTTGCATGCTCATCCCACTGTAGACTTCAGAGGCTTTGAGGGGCGCACCAGAATTAATTGATTTTACCTAGAAAGGCTGGTCCTCTTGGTTATCACCATGACCATGATATTATACCACTTGAAGTCAGAATGAAGGAGTTTAATACCCTTCAGGGCCTCTAAAGCCACAAGCTGCCGCAGGGACAAAGGAAGACGTGCCAAGGTTTTGACTAGTACACAATAGGGCTGTTACCTTTTATTTGAAATTTGGACTACTATTAAAACGTAGGAAGGAATTTAACATTTAATCTGTAATCTGTTAGAGTTTAAAACTGTATAAGCAAAGCAGGCCATGCATTGTACTCCACAGGTGACATTCCTTAAATATATACGCCCATATGAACCTGTTCCCCTCCGTAATCTAGGCTATTGTTTTTCGCAAATTGGAGAAAACTTGCAAGCTGGGTGGATATGCATGACACCACACCACCTGAAAAGTAATGGGAGAAGGCATTTTCACCGGTTGTTGTGGCAGGGTACAGAAAATTACTTGCAAGAAAGGATACTACCCAGTGACAAGCTCTTCTACTGCAGACTGTGCAGCCTCGGTTACAACTTGTTTATAACTAGGCTATGGGATTTTAAAGATGTTAGGTCCAAAGTGCAGATTGCTACAAGTATGGTTTTTCATATAACTTCTTCAATAAATAGTTGCAAATGAGAAAAGCAGCTCATATCTGCATGATGTGTTGGGTGGTGCCGCGTCAAGGCAGACAGATTTAGCTAACCAAAATAAAAGGATAAACTTTCAAACTGTTAAAAATAGAGGCCCCCAACATGCTTCGTACATGGATGGCATTTTAAAAAAATTAAATAATTTTGCTCAAATGTAACCCTTTCTTTCATTTCACTTTTACAACACTTTCATGTTGTGTTTACATTTAGCGATGGTATTTTTGTATGCACAGTATAACCGGAAATCATAACTATAATTCTCGCTAGCTTGACAGTGGTATCGGCTGAGGGGTCATAAATTCAGAGACATTTGCATACACTATTTCCCCACTGCATAGCTGAAAGACAATATGACCCCGCATCGTTCACCCGCTGCTCATTAATTCACCGTCAGCGCCGGGCCGAGGAGTGACTTTGTTTAGTGGGGCTGGGTGGACCGCCACTTTCTGTGCAATTTTCACTATTTTCCCTGTCCTGTCCAGCCGGCTGCTGCCATCTCTCCACAGCAACGGGAGGTAAGAGAGAGGTGCTCCGCGGTGGGACCATCCGGTGCTAGCTATCAGCTAACTCAGCTAGCTAGCGAGCTCGTTAGCAACTGACTCTGTTCCAGCCCCTTGACGTAACACACCAGATGTTTAAAACGTTTGCTTGCAGCCACGTATAACCGTAAAAAAGTTTCGTACATAGCAGCCCATCTGAAATACGAGCAATGTAACCGCCAATGTGCAAGTTTTAGACAAGTTGTTTGCCAAGATTGTAGTGTCTGGTTGGCGAGACTCAATAGCAATGTTTCCTTTGTCCTTCACAATAAAAGCATGGACAAGTTTTCCTAAACATATGGCTACATACATGTAAAAAATGTAAACTCAGTAACATCCGAAGAAGACAACATGATATTGAAATTGTGTTGAAAGGTGTCTCTCCAGATGTTTTACATATAGCCTTTGCTAAGTTTGGCAGTCTTACATTACACCTGAAATTGTCGATTAATTACTGTTGAAGGCAATGTTGACGTGTGCTATACTGCATGTCGTGCAGGTCAAGCTGTGTAAATATTGCCGTGGCTACTTCACCTGCGCCCCTGATGGCATAGGCAGGTAAACACAGTACTCACACAGTGCATGGGGGACTCAAAGGTGAACAGCTGCAGGGAATACGCAACAGACGAAGCCACATAGTTCGGTTCATATTTCGTTTTTACAAACTCCAGTCTGTGCACCCGGCGTTATATAGGCGTTTTTCAAGATATGTAAATGAAGTGTCAAACGCATATTCCACGGCAGACCTTTTTTTTTAACCATCTCTCGCTGGAAATGCCGTCAAATTTCATCAAGTGGCGTTTTTGTTGCTCGATTGCCAATTTAAAAGTTTAAACTTTATGGGAAGCGTTGGTCCATCTGCTATTTGGGAAAGTATCCGAAGCAACGAGATGTTATTTTATGTTGGTTATTAATATTGTATTGTTATTAGAGAAACCATACAACTTTGAAAAACGGGGCATTGTTTATAGGATGCCACCGCATGCTTTTATTTTAATTTTTAAATTGCATTACTTCCGCTTTGCGTTAGCTTTCCGTTAACTTGACGCAGAAAGGTAGCAAGCAGCTATCGATGGGAGGCTGGTGCTCGGGGGAACCAACCAGAGTTGATGGCGTTAGCTTAGCCAAGATAGCCTGTTAGCGAGTCATCTGCTGTTGTACGTTTGCCAGCATGCTAATAGAGGCAGCTTAACCGCAACGCACTGCAGCAAGTCTCCCGTCTGACTGTAGAACTCCAGCCGAGCAGAACTCCGCTGAGCCATGCGACAGTGGTGTGTCCCCGCTGCGACCCCTCGCACTGAACCGCTCCCGGGGCGCCTGTCTGTGTCGCCCCCTCCATCAGGTAAGATCACCTCAGCGACGGGACGCGGTTGAACTTACTTTTTAAACCAAAGCCGGCTGGCTGCTTAGTTCTGAATGTTTTTAGTTTTGCACAAAAAGATCCCAGCACCTCTGTTGGGCGCCTCGCTGTCCTGTAAACACACACAATTTGAAACAGAATTCTTTGTAAAACATCTGGCAAGTTGACGCTGCGTATCAACAAAGGCACACATGTGACAGCTCACCACTGTATATTTTGGTGGAAGTATTGTTGTGTAAAATTATAAAAGCATAGCTATGCCAAGTTGAAGAGTGGATTCAATAGATTTGTAAAACGCATAAAGTTATGTTGTTCCCTCTGCCTACCTTTTTCAAGTAAGCAAGGTCATGTCAAATTGCAAGATTTTCTAAACTGAGTTTAATGTGATCTTCACAGTTAACCCTACGACCCTGCGCAGGACAGGCACGTCTAGAAAGGGAAAGATGGATTCATGGATATGACTAGGCTGCGTGGACCTGATGTTAGGTTATGTATGCCAGGGCGATCTTACTTTAATTCCACCCTGGACAAATGGAGCAAGGTTAGCCCCAAGTGTCTGTGCCAAGTGTTTGAAATGGTGCCAAGTGTTTGAATGACCCAGGGGTTCTTCAGAGGAGAATGCAGCCTGATTTTATGTCTCGTGTTTACTCTGTTATTTTGTATTAACTTAACTAAAATAATTGAGTCCAATTTGCATTTAAAGAGATGTATTCAAGATAAATAAACTACCGCAAAGGACGTGTAGTGTTTGAATTCAGCTTCGCAAGGTCTTTTGTATTTGGGCTTTCATCTATTAATACAAATCCTTTGATCATTTATCAGTTTGTCTGCAGGTTCTGAAAAAGTTTGTGACATATTATCTAAATTTAAGGTCTATCAAAGGTGTTGCATAGAGATAAATATAGAGGTTTATGTCTTGGTGAGACTTTGTGAAGTCCAGGGCTGCTGTTTATCTGCTGAGAAATCAACGTAAGCAGCATGCAGAGCTTTGGTGTATTAATAGGGCTACAGTTGGTTCATATTCACTTACAAAATTGGTCTGGTGTTTCATTCCAAATGCCAGTCTCAAATTCACTTTGACAAAACGTGTAACCCCCCCGACACACACACACACACACTTTGTGCATGCAGATGCCAGAATGGAGTGCTGTGAGGGGGAGCCGCGCTACACCATCGAGCAGATCGACCTCCTGCAGCGCCTCCGTCTGTCCGGCATGACCAAACCTCAGATCCTCCACGCTCTGGAGTCTCTGGAGAGGCTCGACCCGGAACACCGCCCGTCGCACTGTGACTCTCACCCGGCCCCGTCCAACAACACCCCCACCACGGCCGCTCCGGCCCCGTCTTCCTCTTCATCCTCCTCTTCCTCCTCGCTCTCCCTGGCCTCCGCCACCACGCAGACCTCCGGCCTGGATGGCGCCGCCCTGTCCCCCAGCAATAGCTACGAGGCGTCGCCTCCGCCCCTCTACCCTCCCAGTGTGGCAGTTCAGCGGTCATTCAGCTACGACATGATGGGAGAGGAGGAGTGGGACCTGGAAGAGAAGGTGGAGGAGTACATGAGGTGAGGGGGGGGAGGATGGTGGAGCTTAGTGTTATCACAGAGCTGGGTGAGGACGAGTTGGAAAGCAAGAATAGGAGAGACAGAGAGACTATTATAACATCAGATAATGACAGCTACTGTCCCCAGAGGTGCAGGCTTGTTCTCCAGAATTTTAGTCAAGTTAATTCAGGTCAGGTGTTCGGGGATGGCTGGAAAAAGAGAAGCACCAGTGAATAAGGTTAGTGGGAGCAAAGGCTGGTGTTTTAACCACCGTGTAATAGTTCTAGTGCCATGACGGGTTCCTGCTGCTTTTACAGGAGAGACAGCAACCTGGTGAAAGAAGAGATCAAAACGTTCCTCAACAACCGCAGGATCTCTCAGGCGATCGTGGGCCAAGTTACAGGTAAGTTATTACCTATCTATTAAAGAGCTACAAGGATGCACGTCAACCCATCGTTCTCTACAGTGCTGCACAGGACCAGTTCTTCTCTTCATCTGATCAGAGTTATCTGAAGTTTAGTGAAGTAGTTCAGTTGGTTTCTTGTGTGCTCTTGCTAGAGTTCAGAGCTCCACCTTAACGTTAGTCTCTGGCTGATGGCACACCACCTGTTCCCAAAATACTTTGCCTCCGTCTTGCAGAGTGAAGTTATTCAATTAAAAATGTGCCCCAAAAGATGGAGGGAAGAATGGTGCAAGTGTCAATTTTTGTCATTTGTAAATCGATTCAGAATTGTAGCCAACAACTTTAATAACAGATCGATCTTTAAGCAAAAGTGGCTTGACATCCAAACACTTGCTGCTTTCCAGCTTCTCAAATGTTGTCTCAGTTTTTATGTCATTCTTAAATTGAAAGTGTTGGTTTGGACAAAAAAATAAATAAAATGTCATCTTTGGGAAATGTTATCACTACTTTTCTGACATTTTGCAGCTTAAATGATTAATTGATCAAAGAAAACCTGACAGATGAAACGGTAATAATACAAATAATTTGAGTTATAACCAGCTACTAAATGGTTAGTGAATAATATATAATATTATATTTGCTTTGGACTTTTAAAAATGGGTTGTTAAATATAATCCAATAGGTGGGTTTGTATTAATAATGCAACCGACCTATTACTTGTGGCCTACACAGCCAAGGCTGTACTTCTAAGTAATAAATACATGTTCACATCAGTACACACACACACACACACACACACACACACCTCTGGAAACAGAATTGCACCAAAACACTTGTCCTTAATCAAAGTATTGATACAGGGACGGCTTCATTAGTGTAACAGGAGTATCTGAGAGCTGGCGCACAGCCCATCTCAACAGCACAGATGCCGTTGGTGCACCATGAAATAAATTAATGTCTTTAATGTGTTATGATAACATGCTTTGCCTCCGGCACGCAGGCATCAGCCAGAGTTACATCTCCCAGTGGTTGCTACAGCAAGGCCTGGAGATGAGCGACTCCAAGCGCAGAGCTTTCTACCGCTGGTACCTGCTGGAGAGAAATAACCCAGGTGAGACGCGGGGCCACTGGAGGTTTGTAGACAGGAAATACAAGCGCTGTGTTTCAGATACAGTGTAGAGGTTGACTGTTCAGGAGCAGAGGGTCGTTACAGATCATTACAGCGGTGATGGATGTTGGGTACAGGAAGACTAATTATGCAGATCAGCACTTCAAGGTTGAATGTCAAGTTAATGATTATAGATTAGATCATTTAGGAAGGATAAAAAAGAGATAATATTGTTTGTGTTATGTGAATGTGGACCACTGCTTGCTAACCTTCCCCCTCCATCTGTCCTCCTCTTTGCCTCCATCCTCCTGCATGGTAAACTCACGCACCGCATTAATTCCTGACGCTTATTCCCATGCTGGTCCTCGAGGGCCGCGAAGTCAAGGAAGGACAAGAGACAAATCTATAATTTCAGAGGAAAGACAAATGAAAAAGGTAGTCCTGTCACAGGAGATGCTAATCAATAACATTAAGGCTTCTGGTTTGGAAGTGAAACTTTAGTGGGTGAATGCGGTTCGTCTGTACAGGCGAGAGCTTGGGTTGGTGCTGACCTCTCCATGTCCTGGGATACAGGGGCACAGACATTTAAACAGCCAACATACCAAGTGGGTAACAGCTAAAGATGTCAGACAGCATGCATTCACAAGAACTCACGTCAACAAGTCATTATCAGTTGAATGACATTAACAAAGCTGCCGATGGACCATCTGCTGACCCTGCTGACTCCCTTCATCTTAATCCTTTATCCCCCCCCTCCACCCACCCAAGCTTTGCCGTAGCTCCCGTGTAGTTCTCAGCCCTGAAGCTGGGGGTACTCTGGTGCTGGTTTTCATTCCTACACGGCTAACAAACCGGTTATTAACAGCGATACTAACAAGAACTAATTTCCTTAATGGCCACAATGCTTTGCTTCTGATATAGGCTCCTTTTGACCTGCCCCATGAATCTAAAGAGTAGCAGGTTAAATTGGCCGCTAGATACACTGAAATACATTACAAAGCATCAAATTTATTATGACTGAAAACTGCCGGGCATGTCTACAGGAGTGTGTCGGTCCAACTACGTTAGCCAGAAGTGGTGTCTGTAATGGAATCCCTGGCTCTGGCCTGCCTGACCATTGGTTTTGTCCCGACTGAAGGGCTGAGGTGGAGTGAAAGCCAGCACAGCGTGAGTCCCACGCCCAGGGCCAGGGGAGGGGACAGAGACGGGACGGTAGCAGGGGCAAGCGGCAGCCTCCCCAACCCCAACACCAACCTCAACCCCAACCCAGTGTGGAGCAGACAGAGAGAGCTGCTGATGCACTTGCTGCCGTGGTACACTGCTGCCGCTGCAGCCGCCCAGGCCCAGCCAGGTAACCGCGCCCGCCCCGCCCGGGCCCCGGCTGCTGGCCACAGGAGACCCCTGCACAGCAGCTGGCCAGCATGACCATTTACCTCGTAGCTACTTTGTCAGCTTGGGATGCTTTTCAACAGTCTCAAATCACATCTTGTCTATAGGATCAGCAGGCTGATGATGTTTGAAGTGTAACTCCTCCCTCTTCCCTCTCCTGGTATATTTAAATGCAGTGAGTGATGATCAACAACAACAGGATGTGGCTACGATAGTGTGTGTGTCAGTCCCAACCGGTTCACTTTGTCAGCCCTAACCCTCGCAGGTTCAGGGCTGATTTAAAACAGCAGATGCGTGTTGAGCCATTTACTACCCATGAAATGCAGATTTTCATAACTCCAGCATTGATGTGTTTCATCACAATACAGTCATTTCATTTCATTTCCAGCTCAGAAAACATGTGTGCAGCACCTCTTTAAGTATGTAGCTTAGTTTGAATGTAGTTAGTTAGTAGTAGTGAAAACAGGGTGCACCATACAACAGGGTATCTCCAGGTCTTAGAAGGTATTAAAAGTCTTACATTTCATTTACAGAAGTCTTAAATATGTATTCTTGGCTGCTGTAGGCAGTAATGTGGGGTATAAAATGCTCTTGTATTCTATTGCGAGCGGTCAGGATGTTACACACGTATAAACTAAAAGGATTGTTGCAACACTGGATTGTGTGTGCAGGAAGCTCTCAAATGCTTTTCCAGTAGAGTTTCAGTCAGCACCAGCAGACCTGTAGCAGTCACCTCTCATCGCCTCATTATAAGCAAATATCGACTTTTAAGAAATACCCTAAATGATCTTAAATTGACTCATTAAGAATTATTCTTATATACTGCTGGGAAGTAATAAAAAAAAAAAAAAAGATATAATATTAAATAATTCCAGGCCGTATCGTCCCTGCTGTTTTCCCATCACACTTTCATGCTTTGCACGCTGTGACTGTGAAGCGGGTATTAAAAATGTCTTCAGTTTAACTTGGTGAACGCTACAGTTCGTTACATTGTGGAGTTAAGATGGAACATAAAATACACAGTTACATAGCTGTAGCGGCTCTTTCAGCTTTGGTTCAGTCGGAGTCTAAGCACGATCGCTGTCTTTTATTTACATAAACTCTCAACAGTTCAGTCGTTGGCATGTGCTCTCTTCTCCAGGGGCCACCTTATCAATGCGGTCTTTGGTGAAGGAGGAACCGGACTGGAGGACAGGGATCATGGCCGCCGACAGAGCGGGGATGGTGGGTGGGCCTCTAAGGCTGCGTAGAGGAAGCAGGTTCACCTGGAGGAAGGAGTGCCAATCAATCATGGAGAGGTGAGCAGGTGTTAGAGCTGCGCCTGGGGGCCGAAGTGAAACCAGAACTTCGGGTTTGTTCCAGAAGTAAGAAAAAGAATCCCATTGACATTACGCTAATAACTAGAAGTACAGCCGTGGAACAGTATGTTATGTGGCTGGCTTCATGTTTAGATGAGAACGGTAGTTTCACTACTACAACTTGTTTTTAGCAGCTTTTAACACTGTTTTCCATAAGTCCTAGATATTTCTGGGCTAAGCGTCCAGCTATCTCAGACACGTCTGCAATAACAGCAGGACAGAGAGCACTGAAGAGATCACAGCTAGGAAGCCTGAAGGCCAATGTACAGAAAATAGAAATAGACAAATCTGTTTTGTTCCACCCGCCGTCTGAAACCCAAAGATAATTCAGCTTGCAATCACACAAGATAAAGAAATGCATCAAATCCTCCCAATTTAGATGTTTGAACTAGTGAAAGTTTGGCTTTTATTTTGCTTGGAAAATCACTTGAATCATGTTCATTTTCTGTTGATCAACTTATTGTTTCAGCTCCTTTTGTGATCAGATTACCTTTTTTTTGTTTACATTTCATTGTTTGATGTAAAATGCAAACTCCAATGTGTCACTTAAACAGAGTTTGCGTTGAAGTTTGAACAAAAAGCTGATTGAGAGCAACCAAGTCTGCAGAAAACGTATTTCAACACGTCTGTGCTGGTTCAACCATCAAGTCATGGATTGTTATTCACATATGATAGGAATGCAGCATGAGGCAATATTATTAATCTTCCCAGGCCAAAATTTCCTTTAGTGTCTCCCTGCTTCTAGTGCGGAGCATTTCCTCCCAGTTTGCTGTGGCGTTTTTTAATTTGTTGTATTATATCTCTGATTCTCTGTAACGTGTTTGTCCCAGACAGTCTTCTCAGTACCTCAGAAGGATGCAGAGAAAGAGGAGTAGGCATTCCTCTACAGACTCCGCTGTGTGCAATTGATTTCTCTATTACATGGTTGCAGTAAGTATAGGGTGCAGTCTGGGCACTCACAGTAATAAGACCACACAGGCCCTCAGACAACGCTCACCAGCAGTGCCCCCGGATTACGCAATGCTACTGCAGTGCTGATCCTCATGAGCTAGTTCAGACCCAAGGACAGTACAGTAGAGGTGAAGATGATGTGGAGTGTGTGTGTGTGTGTGTGTGTGTGTGTGGACAGGATAGGGGAAGAGAGGGCTGGAAGAAATTGATCCCGGTGTGTTTTGTAATGTGAGATGATTCTTTTTCAGCTTTGGAGGGAGGTAAAGGAGCTCTACACAAGTTACTTTGATCTTTACCAGGATATATGATACTGTATACATTTCATTTTTTAAGAGAATCTTTACATTTTTAGCCCTAGGAAGAGATTTAAGCGCGCCAGGCTTGGATTGCAGAAGTTAATCCACTTAATGCGTCCATTAATCTATTCCTTTACAGCAAGGACCTCTCCTGACGCTCTGCCACTGTATTAATATGTTCCTGTGTGACTCCTCTCCTTCAATACGAAGACTAAAAGTTGATGAGGTGTAACCAGCACTGCTCCAGCTGGTGCCATCTTCTAATGCTGTGGATGTTTGTCTCTTACAGTTTCTTCATGGAGAACCAGTACCCAGATGAAGCCAAGCGGGAGGAGATCGCCAACGCCTGCAACTCTGTCATCCAGAAACCAGGTACTGGAACCAAGAATCGCCCCGAAAACACCCGTCGTGTTTAAAAGGGCATTCTGCATACTTGATATGAATTTGCACTGAAAAGATGGATTGATTGATTAGTTAATTGACAGGTAATTTACTGATGGCTATTCACTTGTTAAACTGATCATTCATTAATCCCTAATCAAGTCAAAATACAAATTATTTGTTGTTTCCAGCTTCTTAAATGGGAAGATTTGCAATTTTTTTCTTTGCTGCTTCATATTACTGTAAATAGTATCTGTTTAATCAGACTAAATAATGAGTTTGACCACTTTGTTTAGTTTTTTTTTTATATTTTATGCACTAAATAATTAATCAGTTTGAAAGTAAATGATGAATTAGTAGATAATGAGAATAGTTGCAGCCTTAATATGAATATTATTTTATTACAAAATAGTTACAGTGTACACATTTAAATGTGTGCTTGTAACACGTGCAAAATCCCCCTTTCAGTATGTTCTACGCTTTTACTGTCAGTACACACAAAGTCCTTTTTGAAAGTCTTTCTGAAAAAACGACTTTGTTGATGCGCTAGTGTTATTGGAAACATTTAATGAACATCAAACAAGTGTCACAGTTTTTGTAAAAAACTATTAAAAAGCTCAACAAATTGTGAAAAAACTCAGTCTACAAACTTTTGTGTTAACATAGATAAGTCAAAACCCAGGATTCACTAGAATCATGTTTGAGGAGTTTCAGTAGTTACATTTACTGAAAATGTCACAAGTGAAGTATTAATAGCATCTTTTTGTGAGTGGTTTTATTTGACCATTGAAACTGTCACCAGGGGCTTGTTTTGTGTCCAATGACATCTATGATCCTACATGATGTACACGAAGTCTGTGTAAAATGAAACTTAGACCCTTTGTCTGCTGATCTGTCAAACGAGGATCCTATAAAAGAGCGATGTTGTGCATTTCATCACCCAGGTTGTAAGCTATCGGAGTTTGAGCGTGTGACGGCATTGAAGGTGTACAACTGGTTTGCTAACCGTCGGAAGGAGATGAAGAGAAGAGCAAATATCGGTGAGGACCTGATAATTGAGGCTGTGGTGAGCTTTTCATGAGCTTAGAAAAGAGCCTGGTTTTCAGCCTTGTGACCTGAACCACCACCATGGGCTTTTTAAATAGCTTATTTAGAAGTAGGAAATAGTTCTTCCATCACCTAATCGCCAAAAGATGGAGATACATGGTTTTCTGTGGACAGCAACGGCATGTAGAATCGCAGGAGGAAGCAGAAGTTTGTACATGTACACTTACATTCCCTGCCTTCCCGTTTAACACAACTAGAAGCTGCCATTTTGGAAAGCCATGGAATTGAGGTGCCAAGCCCAAGCTGCCACTCGAATGGTGAGGAGGGAGAGATGCAAGAGTTTGCCGATCAGGTGAATCATCGATTCTCAGAGCAAGTAAGTCAACTCGGTGCCGCTTAGCCATTAGTAGGTTACAAGGTTATTACTAGTAGTAGGACCTGTTGGCTGTTGAAACTATTAAACAATTTAACAAATGCTATAAAACCACTGTTGGACTAATGTTTTTTAGATCCGCCTCACAGCAGATATTTGACTTCATTGCATTAAAAGTACAGGTCTAACAACAACGGCTCAGTTCTATTTAGGTGTGCCAATAAGCCGTGCCAGTGACACAACATTGGAGCCAGAGCCCTGGCACTGGTACACATAGAATGCAGCCATAATAAATGTTATCAGTTACAGTACATGTCAAAAGTTTGGACACACTTACCCATTTACTTGAATGGGAAAGTGTGTCCAAACTTTGACTGGTATTGTACGTCTGTCGTCGTGTTTGATAGGTGGGGATGAGAAACGTCTTTCAGCTGCCATAACACTAGTCTTTAGTGTGTCTCTGGATTCAGGTGAAGGTGTGCTGAAATATATCTACCAGTGTTGTCACTAGCATCATGTCATGTTGTGTGTTAGCCAAGTCAGAGGTAGACGATCACAAGAGCCGGTGTGTTACGTGTCTGACTACGAACGGAAATAGCAGCAGCAGAAACAGCAGGCAAGGAGGACATCAACACAGCGTGTACAGCCTCGCACGCAGCCTCACTAGCCTTAAAGGAAAGTATTTTTCAACCTACGATATAAATATGGCCATTGTGACTATATGAGTTGTGCAAACTTTGCAGTCGCCACCCCTGTTGTAAAGATTTGGGGAAACGAGGACGTAGAACAACAGATATCGTTGAAAGCTGTGCGAGCAAACATGATTTATAAAGGAAACACAGAGTATACACAGCATAGGGATCTACCTGCAGGCTCACTTAATCATGTTCATGTGTGATCGTCCTCATAACTAGTGCACAAGATAATCCGACACTGCAGTTAGCATTTTGAGTTTCCTTAAAAGACCTCTGTTCTGTAAAACGGTCTGTGACACCCCTTTTAATTGCATCAAATAATTAATTAAAACCAAACGTATCCAAAACATGAACACTTTAACAAACATCAGCGTGATGAAAATGACTTTTTATTTGACCTGTACTTTTGATTTTTCAGTTTGGCCCATGTCCCAGCTGACATGGAGGGGGCGGGGTTTATGACCTATACTGCAGCCAGACACCAGGGGGCGATCGAGATGTTTTGGCTTCACTTTTGGGGAGTTGTCATGTCATCTCACTTTATATACACTCTATGCAATTTTTCACAGGAAGAGACATCCCTCAGGATTGTTGACCAACAAGACCCCTCCTCTTTGGCTACCACAGAGGCCGCAGCCCTGCCGGGCTCCACCCCTCATGTCCTGGATCAGAAAGAGGAGGATTCAAAAAGGGAGACTGTGGATGAAGAGTGACCAAAGCTGGTGGGAGTTTGGATCATCATATTTGAATTTGAATCCATTGAAATAGGAACAGAATAAGTGTCTCCTCCTCCACCCATGTAGGGCCTTTGGGGCCTATGGCACCCAAAAATCAAAGGGAGATGGGTGCCGAAGCTTGCTGAGGTAACTGATGGGAAGGAGGCCACTGTATTTATCAACAGTAATCCTGCTTATATTAACGGCAATATACAGTATATATATATTTATATATATATCTCAATATATAGTGCATTCCAAGATGGTATTAAAAAGCCTAAATTCCTTAGAGGGAGAATTATGTAAAGGATACCTCGCCTATTTTAAGCTACGCCTTTTCTTTTTCTGTGCTTCATGCCTTCTTTTCAAAGAGTGCTTGTTTGATGGACTGTGGTGACATTAACGTGCTGAGCCTGCAGGTCAGGTGTGTTTGGGTGTGGGGATAAAGTAATGGTATCGAGGATCTAGTGGGGATACAAATGCCATCTGCTTGAATGTCTTTGACTCCATCTGGTCCGTAAGACTCATCCTCAATCAATCGATTGAATAAATCGATTAAATCAACGAGTGCTATTGCGATCAAATCCGTAAAGCCCTGAGGGACAACTGGAATCTCAGGTAATCCCAAAAATGGTGGATAAAGACTGTTGTCTTAACATATGCTTTGTTTTCTTCATCTTGGTTTTCTTCATCTTTAACTGTTTAACCAAAACAGGAAGTGTTATTTATACCTTTTTTATATTAGCAAAACAAGCCTAGGACAATATATCACAGTGTCTCTTTGTCACCTGTCTTCTTTGTTATACTGAACGCTGCTGTTTGATCTTTTTTGTAGTAGATCTTCATTTCAGAGTCTGTCTCAATCCTCAACTCAGCCAGTGAAGCTAGACTAGTTACACAAGTCTACTCGGATTGTTTTTTATTTGTAACGTTTGAAAGAACGCTAAAACCAATGTGATCAAAAATCATAACACGTCAGCCTCCATGCTACAAGCACCTTCTCCCCTATCGGAATAAGCTAAAGCTTAAGCTCATGTAAGTTTGTATGACTGCAAAGCTGCACTCCAAAGTGGATCTCACTATAATTGAAAGAGGGGAGCGTTACAGACTGTACCTGCATAGACATGTACATAAGCCAGATAATATACACGTCGATGGGTGCTTTCCTTCAAATTACATTAGCAATATATAGTTATTTGTCAAAACTTGAAATATGAATAGCTGACTTCAACTCTGCATTACTTAGCCCCCTATATTTACTGGCCCAAGGCCTTGGGAGTTACTCCCTAAATGTTCATGAAATGGACAAAGTTGCTTGTTCTGAAATGGCCCCCATCAGGGGGCATACCTCGTTATGCCAAAGCTATGCCAAGGTAGAGATGAGCTACAGAGTCAACTGTGCTTACAGGAACAGGATATGACACGTTGACGACACTATAGATATACAGTACATAGATGTTTATTTGCTCAGTACAACACTAGCCAACTCTAGCTTACCTCAGAATAACTGTCATGAATGTGTTACAGGCTAACTGTCAGAAAATGGACAGCGGCCGTTATTGTAACTGTTTATGATATGGACACAGTGTTATGTAGCATTTATGACGGTGGGGTTTGCCCTGTATTGTTAATGTATACTCACCTCAGACAGTTCTCTCGTCCAGCTTTGGACAAGAACCCCAAAGCTGCACGCAGTCTCTGATCATTATGCTCCTCAATCTGCTTTTATCTGATGACGAGAAAACGGTAACAACAATAAAATTGTAAACTATGGTTGTGATATGTCTTGATTTATTTTGAGTGACTTGAGGCTTTTGGGAGGAGAAGATTCCGTTGGTGTCATTGTGATGACACTTGATTCAAGCAAACACTTTAAACAAGGTGAGTTTGAGTATTCTGTGGACCAATATTAAATTAGTAAATGATCAGTAATGTCAATACATATCAGTATTTCAATTAATGCTAGATCAAATGGACGCGTAGAGAAAGCTTCAGTGTTTTCTAATGTATTCAGTGCTGGTCTATAATTCCAGTGTTGTATGATCATTATCTGATAGAGCAGAAGTCGGGGGTCACTGAAGATGATGTCTGATAACAGAGGGAGCTGAACAACACTGAGCAATTCTACAAGATATGGGCAAGGCAAAGTGTTAGCAGCCAATTTATTATTGTACACGTGTCGACTAAATGACACTTAATTACAACACACAATAACACTTATCTGTGTTATATTGGACATGAATCGCAGTATCGGCTTATAGGAAACATTGGAATTGATATGCACCTGGTGTGATATACATTGAAGGATGTCTTATTTCCACATATGCTTTGTTTCTGTAATATAACTATAAGATCAAAGTTGACCTCATTTACACTTGTGGAAAATTGCAAATTACCAACTGACTACATTTTGAACATCAAAAATTGCTGGCATTTGGTCAAACTGCAACTGCATTTCAATATTTTATAGTGGCAGTAACGCAAATCTTTACACAAGATGGCAGCATCGCCACTCATCTATAAATCAAAGAAATGTTATTGCTGAGGCAAGAATAGAAGTGATGCAGCCTGAAAACTGCAGTCATTATGGAGGAGGCCATGGCCTCAGCTTGTTGCAAACAGCACTGAGTTGAATGTGTGCACACACTACTTTGATATTCAGGCCAGTGTTCCAGGCTGAATTTAAAGATGCTGAGCTGAAGGATAAGAGACGTTTTCAAAGGTGTAGGGTTAAAGGTCATGAGAAAATAACAAGCAAATTCGGGAATGTTACCAGACCTTTCCGCTGTCTTGTGGTGTTGCAGCTGGAATTATAAATGAATACGCTTCTTAATTAAACTTTTATTATTATATTACCAACACCTTCAAGTTGTTAAAAGTTGCTGTCTCAGTCCCTGACACTGAAAAGTAACGTGTACAATACCATACACATCAACAGCATAATACTGGTGGAGAGTTGTTGTATTTCCCAGTGATGGAGGCTACCTTGTCTTTGAGAACAACACACTTTATTTACATTTTCCCAAATAAGCTTCGCGTTGCTCCTCAAAATCGTATCTGAATTCAAGATGCAGTTCTTCGGAATTCATGATAATGCCACGGTCTTCTGCTGGACTGTAAGAGTTGTGTGTGTTTTCTTTTAAATCACAGGCAAGGGAAAAATGAAATTTTAATGTTGTAAAGTGTTAACTTAAATGTTTTCTGGGTTGTTTAAAATCGATTTTAAGTATATTTTTTAATTTTCATTTGTCAAGCTGAGAAACACAAAAAAAGTGAAACTTCAAATAAATAAAAAGTGGGTTTTTTGTATTTTTTCTAAAAATGAAACATAATTAAGCCTGCTGTGATGATTGGCTGACCTTAAATGCTGTTCCATTTACAGTGCATTACTACCTGCTATGCAAAATATAGTTTTAGAAGCAACTTTGCTGACAACAAGACCTAATCTCATGACCGCCAAATCGTTTTTGAAGAAAATAAGTTATTTGACAACATGACTCCAGGAATCATCTTAATCCATTTATATCTGGTTATATCACATTAATTTCAGGTAAAGATAAACCTCACGCTTTGATTAATCACAACCTACCTACGTACTGTATTATATATATATGGAACAACCAGCACGAATCAGATTAATGATAAACTGCAGCTAACAAGCTAACAGCGAATATGCTAACAAGCCAGGGACATTCAGACACAGTATCTCCGTAAGCTTTTCTGTTCGGGAAAACAAGTCCTCCGCGCTAGCTAACTTGCTAATTGTCGGTAAACTAATAGCATTAACTGTCAGTTAGCAAGCTTGTTAGCTCCGTTAATAAAGAAGCAAAATGTTCACACATTCACATGATTCTTTCTTTAGCATTTATTCCTGTCTTGGCTCTCTACAAAGCATTCCTCTTTTAAAGAGCACTTTATACTATGAAGTATAAAGGAGGATTAAATACAAGTGAAGGGAATTAATTGCACTTCAGCAGTGTAATGCCCTCACTGCACAAAATCAAGCTTTTGGGTAAAATGCAGCCTATGTCTTTTATTGTCTTCGTTATGTTACATAGGAGCAACATATTTCCAAGAAAATAAATGAACCTAACTGAATTGTTGGCCTTATACTATTCACTAGAATTTAAAGCTTTGCTCCACTACATCACTGGCAAGACTCTTCTCCAAAGTACTGTACCCACATTGATTAATGTGTCTTTGGCTCTTTTCCACAGTTTCTGCTGTGAAATGTTTATGGGCGTCTTGCTCACACATCCGCCTCTAAGTAGTTTGCCTTCTGCTCTGTAATGTATTTAGCAGGTTAGGTAAGGACATGTTAAGAACTGACTCTGCCAGGCGATGCCAGTGCCAATGTTAACCACCAGAAGAAATAAAACACTTGTTCATTGAGCCATTACAGAAATGTTTCTGCAAGTCATGTTTATCTAAGAGTAGTTTGTGAGGTACCGTCATAAGTACAAATGTAGGTGCAAGCGGCAATAAGTGGCATCCAAGTACAGTGTTTTCACATGAGTTAAACAGCTTTGAAAGTGGTCACCATGTGTACAGTGGAGAGAATCAGGAAGATGCACACACCCTAGCTAGATTCAAACCACAGGCAACTACTACAACTTGCTGAATATAAACCAGTTGCACTAACATTATGTTCATTACTCTAACTTAAGGCAGTTGCCACATTTAAGTCTTACTTTTTAATATAAAACATGCAAAATGTGTCTAATGCTGGTTTACATTATTGGGGATTAAAACCACAAATACTGAAAGTCAAACTTTGAAATCATGGCTGTTTATAGCCCAGTATGCGGTGGTGGAAACTTACTAACTTGCATCTAGCCTGAACTGGCAGTAAAGAATTTGGAGCAGTTTTATTTAAACTTTCTTTGGCTCTGAGCCTTGCATCATTTTGTAGACAGGCTGTTCTCTTGAGTCAGTTTAAACACCTTGGTTGCTTCCTGTGTGGATGGGAGACAAAGCTGTATCTGAACACTTTTCAAAAGGATATCTTTATACATTTATGTTGAGTGTTTTGACAAATGTGGTATGATGTGATATGTTGTTAACCACTTCCACATCCTGCAGAATATTGCAGAAAACACGTCTCTTTCTGTGGTATTTATCAAGACTAGCTTGAATACATTTATGTAGCTGAAAAGAACTAGACTTTGTTTTGGTAAACAAATAGGTAAGTAAATATTTCCATCACTATATACATGTATATTCCCACTCTAAATAGTGGCAGGAGATAAGCTACATCGTGGTACATTAAAATAATTTGCAATGCATATGTGCATGTATATTATTTTTATCATCAGATATATTTAAATAACAATTCAAAGTCTACACACCCTCCAAACTTTAAGCTCCATTCCCTTTAGGCCATTTTTATATCAGAAATTAGATTTGACAATGATTTATCTTTTTTATTTATTTATTTAAAATGAGAGAAATATGACTCAGTGGATGTTAAGACCTACATAAAAAAAATCTGATGGACTTTTATATTCTTGCTGGTCTAAAATGTTTGTGTTCATGTACAGAAATATAAAAACGTGTTCACATGTTGACCTATGGTCGGACGGGACAAGGAGCAAACTGAGCTCCAACAAAGAGCACAAGCAATAGAATATAATGTGTTCCATGTAGGAGTAAAAATCAGTAGAAGAATAAGTTCTCTGTCCTGATCATCATTGTTACACCAAAATAAGTCTTCACAGTGGGATTTTCTTAAATCTCTGATCTGTGATAGATCCAAAGACCTGTTAGATATGTAGGAGCTGCACAAATCTGGAACACTGACGTAATAAAAGAACTGCTCTCGGTTTAACAAAGTGGTGGAGTGGTGTGGGGAAGCATTTTAGCCAAAACAAATATTGTCACAACTCCCATAGATTCAGTATTTATGAAGCTAACATCACTGAAGATAAAGGATCTCACAGAACACTGGATCATGTTACATTTATAGTCAATTTATTTCAAGCACAAATAAAGTTGTAAAATGACAATTACTGTATGTAGGAAGGTACTGACTAGCCCCAAATTACTGTAGGCTAAATAATATAAAGTAGTGCCTAAAGTGTGCTCAGTGGACTGCTGTGGTACCGCAGCTTCCTGATTGGCCTCAGGATGAGTCCTGCCCTGAAACTGACAACAAAAAAAGAACATATATCATTTAAGATAGTAGCTATTAAGATGTTAGTGATAATTTGATTATAAGAAATATTATCTACATACAGTATGTAATGTTAACTTTAGTTCATCACAAAATTATGTCACTATAGCTACTTTTGTAGTCTTAATAAAGGGCTTACTTACTTTGTGGACTGAAACCACATGCTCTCCATCTTGTTCTGTCCTCGTTCCTTCTTCTGATCTGGTTGGGCGTGAGCTTTTTTTCGTCGTCATCATGGAAACCCAGGATGTGCTGCGGGAACGTTGAGTCTCGGTCTTCCACTTGTCTTGTCTCTCTGGTTGGCCTGCACCTGAACCTGTGGGACACAATGCTGCTCCAAGGTCCCCTACAGTTACCATGTGTTACCACAGGAGGGCACCGCAGGGGTCCTGGTGGTGGAAGCAGCTGCAAACTGGCAGAGTGTGGGTTCAGCCAGTGGCAGCAGCTGAGGGATCATAAAAATACAACACAGTGAATTATTAATCAACAGTGATAATGAGACTTACAGAAGACGTGTTAACATTGTCATGAAACATTTCCATACCGTTATCTGCTACCTCTGTGGGGGAAAAACAAAGTACAACAAGTGAGATAACTCATCTTTGCATGATGAAATAAGAAAATATTCCATTTTGTTAATGTTACTAATTGTGAGCATACCTCTGCCAGTTACAGCTGAACCTGAGTAAAAACACACAACACAGTGAGGAAGATGAGGAATCACTGAATTATTAATAATAATACCTGCAAGAGTCTTTTGATGATGTTATAAATTATTTCCATACCTGTGTCTCCTAAAGTCACCTTCACCTCAGTAAATAAAGTAAATCAAAGTACAAAAGAGTGAGTAATCTTCAACTTATAAGTGATATTAAATGAATAAACAGATGTATCAAATGTGAACTAGCATACATTACCTCCTGTGTGTATATGAAATAAGAAAGGCTAGGCAAGGCAACTTTATTTGTATAGCACATTTCATACACCAGAGCAGAAATGTGCTTTACAGGGTAACAAAAATACAGCAAGGTAAAGAGATGTACAATATAAAATTGCAAAAAATAGTGTAGTTTAAATATATAAGAATAAAAGATTAAATAAGAAAATATCCCACATACAGATGCACAATTAAATTACATTTGAATAAATTAATATAAAATACAGTAAGGTTAAAATAAAAAAATAGACTACTGTAGGTCCCTTTCTTTTCACGTCACAATCTAATAATTACCTTTTCTCCGAACATGATGAGAATTCATTTTAGGGTTTTAGTGTTTCTTTCTATTCCTGTGTCCTTCTATCAGTATGAAGCCCACTGAGATACTTCACTCAAATACCTCAACTGGCTCCTATCAACGGAAAGGGGCAGCAGTTAAGATGTAGTCAGACCTAGATTACAGATGATTAGATTACAAGACTATCTGGGGCTTCGCCAGCTCTGCTAGACACAAACACCGGCCCTCAAGGCTATAAAGAGAGAATCCAGCCACCAGATACAGACGGGCCCTGGTGCATGTCGCTACCTTGGGCATCACCAGCCCTGCCAGACGCAAAGGCCAGCCCTCAAGGTTAAAAAGGCCTTGCCAGACGCAAAGGCCAGCTCTCAAGGTTAAAAAGGCCCTGCCAGATGCAAAGGACAGTCTCAAGGTTAAAAAGGCCCTCCCAGACGCAAAGGCCAGCCCTCAAGATTAAAAAGGCCGTGCCAGATGCAAAGGCCAGCCCACAAGATTAAAAAGGCCCTGCCAGACGCAAAAGCCAGCCCTCAAGATTAAAAAGGCCCTGCCAGACGCAAAGGACACATAAGATCACACTTAATATCACAAAAATAAAATCAAGTCACTGGATGCCGATGGGCCCTAGTGCAAGTCGCTACCTAGGGCATTGCCAGTCCTCAAGGTTAAAAAGGCCCTGCCAGACGCAAAGGCCACCTAAGATCACACTTAATATCACAAAACTAAAATCAAATCGCTGGATGCCGACGGGCCCTGGTGCAAGACCCCCCCAGCCACCAGATCTGACTTTTTCCAGATGGATTCAGATCAGTCCTGCTAGATACAGGGCTGACAAACCTAATCTGAGTCGCTGTCATTGTACCACCCTGGCCTCTTAGTGATCATGTCCCAGTATGTCTCCCCACTCCTCTTTGTGGATGAGCTCAGGCCAGAAGTTGATGGAGTCGGCTCTTCAAGGCTTTCTCCCTCTCTGAGGCATTCTTCACAACTCTTCCTCTGCCTCTTCAAAGGATGTGGCTCCTCATAGTTCTCCTTCCTGCTCCTCTTTGTGGAGGAGCTCAGACCAGAAGTTGATGGAATCGGCTCTTTAAGGCTTTCTCCCTCTCTGAGGCATTCTTCGCAACTCTTTCTTGGCCTCTTCGTAGGATGCGGCTCCTGGTAGTTGTCCTTCCTGATCCTCTTTGTGGCGGAGCTGAGGCCAGAAGTTGACGGAGTTGACTCTTCAGTATTTTCTTCCTCACAACTCCTCCTCAGCTTCTTCACAGGATCCTGCTTTTCTCTGCTCTCCTCCCTGCTTCTCTTTGTGGAAGTCCTCAGGCTAGAAATTGAGCTAGATGACTCTTCAGAGCAACTGCAGGACTCAGACAAACTCTCCCACTCTGGGGAGTCTACCTCAGGAGGTTCCTGATGCTGTGCCGGTTGTTCGCGTTGCTGACCAGGTTCCTGCGGGGATCTGAAGGCGTTCATTTGATGAACGGTTTGTTGCACAAACGGAATAACTTCAGGAGGAACCAGTCCTACCCAGCCTGGCCAAAGTTCTGGTGGTGGGAGAGCCTCGTAGAGAGGTCTGAAGTTGACAATGTTATCAAACCCAAACTCATCCTCCTCCTCATCACTACCATCCCCATCGTCATTATCTTCCTCCTCATCAGACATGGACTCATACCCAGAATCGTCACTGGTCCAGTCAGAAGATTCAGCCCTGTCACTCCAGTCATCGCTGTCATCTGTGTCATCATCTGCCTCTTCTTCCCTCTCATTCCCAAGCTCATCCTCATCATCAAAGGGGCGTACAGGAATGTCCTCGCCTTCATCATTCTCAAAGCTGTTCTCAACCTCTGCATTCTCCTCTTCTTCATCAGCGGAGCCCACATCTTCATTGTCGTCAGCCTCATCTTCGTGATCCTCGTCATCAGCGGAGAGAGGGAGGATATCATCCTCAACCTCATCTTCGTGATCCTCGTCATCACCGGCAAGAGAGGGTGTGTCCACACTTTCATCATCCTCAAACTCATCTTTGTGATCTTCATCATCAGCGGAGAGAGGGAGGATGTCATCCTCAACCTCATCTTCGTGATCCTCGTCATCACCGGCAAGAGAGGGGGTGTCCACACTTTCATCATCCTCAAACTCATCTTTATGATTCTCGTCATCAGCGGAGAGAGGGAGGATGTCATCCTCAACCTCGTCTTCGTGATCCTCGTCATCACCGGCAAGAGAGGGAGTGTCCACACCTTCATCATCCTCAACCTCATCTTTGTGATCCTCGTCATCAGTGGAGAGAGGGAGGATGTCATCCTCAACCTCGTCTTCGTGATCCTCGTCATCACCGGCAAGAGGGTGGGTGTCCACACCTTCATCATCCTCATCCTCAGTCGGGAGAGGGGGGATGCCCACGCCTTCATCATCCTCGTCATCAGTGGGGAGAGGGGGGATGCCCATGCCTTCATCATCCTCGTCATCAGTGGAGAGAGGGGGCATGCCCACACCTTCATCATCCTCACCATCAGTGGGGAGAGGGGGGATGCCCATGCCTTCATCATCCTCGTCATCAGTGGAGAGAGGGGGGATGCCCACACCTTCATCATCCTCATCATCAGTGGGGAGAGGGGGGATGTCTATGCCTTCATCATCTTCAGCCTCTTCTTCCTCATCCTCATCATCAGTGGAGAGAGGGGGGGTGCCCATGCCTTCATCATCCTCATCATCAGTGGAGAGAGGGGGGGTGCCCACTCCTTCATCATCCTCAGCCTCTTCTTCCTCATCCTCGTCATCAGAGGAGAGAGGGGGGAAGCCCACGCCTTCATCATCCTCATCATCAGTGGAGAGAGAAGGAATGCCCACTCTTTCATCATCCTCAAGAACTACAACAATCTCTGCTTCCTCTTCATCAGAAGAGATGTAGATCGGGGGAGTGTTGCCTTCATCGCTGTCATCGATGATCCTGATCAGTTCAGGGATCCCTTCAGCTGCAGTGCGTTCTACGATGTAGGAGAGACCTGCCGGAAAAAGTTAAAGCACAAGAAATTATTTTATTGTATTGTACGTATTATTTGTTATTAAATAAGCAAAGTTAAACTAAATAAATATTTAGTTATAAAGTTATACATTGCTTTAAAATAACTGATTAAAATACAGATAAAAACACTTCAAAACCTCAACTCTGCTTCTGCCAGCTTCAACAACCATACCAACTAATTATTATGATCCTGGTTCTTATGTTGTTAAACAGCAGAAATACCAGGCAGTACCTTTTTCCAACACAGCTCCATCAACTTCAACACGGGGAGAGGAGCACAGACAAAACACACACAAATATCTCTTATGTAAGAGAACCAGGAACCTTTTCATTTTGAAGGATATTAATGTTCATGCAATACCATGTCACATACAGTATATAAGAAGGTGATTAACAAACACATCAAACGGCTGACACACGGCCACTCCACAGATCCTGATTCAGATTCCAACACACACACACACAATCCCAGTGGAGAACGCACGTACCAGACATGCAGCATGCACCATCACAACCGTGTGATCACAAACATCACAAGCATGCTGATTTTCAAAAATTCTTACCTTAAGCTTACCTTATATTAAATATATATATTTAGTTCCACGCAACAAGTTGCCCGGCCCAGTCCCCCTATAAGCACATGACGGCTGAATCACCAACAAGACAAACCACATTTTTTCAAGTGAAAATTAGATGACATCACACTCCTGCGGCACAGGAAATGTTAATAAAAACAGTTATTTACAGGGGACCAGACTGAGCCATTCCAAAAAATAGCAACGGACCAAGTTCTGATTTTGAAACCATGAGACAAAGAAAATAAACATCAACGGCAACCATTTAGCGCACAGGTATATTTTGAACACAGAAAAGAATGGAAGATTGATCTCACACATATCCACTTTATGCTTTCTCTATATTTAAATAATCAAAAAAGACACATGTTCACATTTGCAGTATTTTATACAATATTTTTTAAAAAGACACAGCAGATCAGCCCACACACATAAAACAGGCAAGAAGATGTTTAGCTCTGAAAGTGTCAAAATGAAAGTCAAATAAGGTTGGATAGATTCTGTATGAGCGGACATCAAGAGGACTGTTTACACACAGCAGCTAAAAGGTATATTTGTCAATCACACAACATTGCACCATCAGTGTGTACAGTGTAAAATACATATAGTGACACATGCATACAGTGCACCACTGATTACACTCCTTTAGCATATGACATGAAGGCATGATATACAAAAACGCTCAAAACAACTTAACCTACTCCTCCAACAATCATCTAAATATCACAGGACGCCGTGCACAAGACAGTTTAACATAGAAATAGCACATGTTTTACCATTACTGACATAACATGAATCGCAAAAATGTATTTGTATTATTAACAGTAGCTAGAACAATTTCACAACAAGAAGTTGTAGGTGTTAGCATGTCTACTCATAATTATCATAATTATACTGTACATAATGACAAAGGAAGTCCTGGGGGGGAAAAGTTCACCACAATCACATTTAGCCATATCAATAATTTACAGATCTCTCTGCTGCATCACATCACATTTAATTCATTTTACTTTTAGTTACATAGCGTCTGTTATGACTTGCATAACAGAAAATATCTCAAGGCATTTTCATACAGAGCAGGTGTAGGCAGTACTATAATATGCAATGAATGGAAGGAGATCATTATTGGAAAGAGTGAACAAAGGGTTCTGAGGACCTTCAGTACTTTAGAAGAGGAGAGCATTTTTCACGACAATATGATGCCACAGTCTCCATAGCCCTCCGTGCGTAATTACGCACTTGGGTACTGAGCCTTGCGTACTCCAAGTCATACACAATCGTAAACAGGGCTTCACCACAGAAACCACACAAAAGTCTGAGCTTCTTCTCCCATTGTATGAGTTGCAGGTCACAGCGCGTGCAGGAGACAGTGGCATCCTGGACGTAGGACGCGCACATGCAATCCTGCGCACAGTTGCATGACAAACCACAAAACTACCACTCTGTTTTTACTCGGAAATACATTTCAGTGTTAAAAAAATGACACGTCAAGTCAAAATGAGAAAAACTGATGATTAAACATCAGTTCTTTGTCCAAGAACAGTCAAACACTTCAGTTCAGTTTAGCTTCTCCTTCACTCAATCTCATGACAACATGGACTGACGATGCGTTAAAATGAAGATGTGAAACTTAGTTCACACACGTGATGAACTGTGAACTGAAAAGTAGCCGATGCTCGGACAACAGCTCTGAAGACATTTTACAACAAGTGAGCTTCGCCGTCCACACAGGGG
>JAVQJD010100168.1:0-14338 GCA_036023655.1 Nannoperca australis
CCCCCCCCCCCCCCCCCCCCCCCCCCCCCCCCCCCCCCCCCCCCCCCCCCGCCGGCCCCGCCCTGTCCACACCCTGCAGCTCACACTTACAAGGAATGTAAACAACAGAGCTGAATAGACAGGCTGGAACTACACATGGAGGAAGGGCTGCAGAAGTTAAATGAGCACGGGGAGAGCAGCAGAAGTGGAAACACAGATGACAGTAAGGCATTGCCCCACAGAGGAAGAGAAATCCAGCAGGATTTGTAGCCTGCTTTAGATTCACGTGATTGGCTCCACTGCTGCCTCCCCCTCCTGCTTCACCCCCGCCCCCCCTTTTTTTCCACCCATCCTCAGACCCTTTGAGATGGAAAAATGGGTCATCTGTGTGGAAGTTAATACTCTGAGCACGTACAGTGCTGCTTTATTTTAAGGACGTGCCTTGGAAATGTTTCTTCTTCCCTCTCTCACTTGTGAATGACAGAGAAGGCGCTGGGTAATTAATATACTGTGTTGCTGCTGTGCACACAAGTGGCAGTGCAGGAGTCTTTATTATAGCTGCTGGCACAGCCTGGACACGTCTCATATTTCTCCCCAGCCTGCCCTCTCCATGACAACGTACAGTAGGCTGCAGACTCTGGCACCACAGCCATGACATCAGCAACAGGGCACAGGCAGCGGGACTCTGAGCATCATCAAGCGGTGGTGAAAACATGTTCCAAAACACAGACGCAGGAGGACTCCAGGCCTCCGTGGACGCCTCCACCTAACAGTGCAGCAAATACCTCCCTGGTAGGCGACTGCTCAGAGGTAACACTCAGAGGATCTTGAATGGGGTGCAGCAGAGAGTCTGCTGAGCTACGTGAAGCTGCCATAGCAACCGCATACAACAGAGTTATTTCTGGCTGCCTTAAACTCCCAAACACAGCTGCTCCTCCTACATAACCAGACATCTCCACCGGTCAGACACCCAATCTGTGTATGTATGGCACTTGGTATGCAGAGCAGTAATCAAGCTTTGACATTCAAACTCACAAACTGGAATAACACAGTCAAGGTAATTACTGCTGTGCATAATTTGGTGACAGGATTTCCAGTAATGACTTGTGGAGCTCAAGTGATTATAATATTCCCAATACTACATTTGATATACAATCGAAATCCACGGAAACAAATTACAACGGCAGTCAGACTGCTTTGGTTCGAGCTGGTTCGAGCCTCTCTTTGCCTAATCCTGCGATTTTAATGTTGCTTTCAGGAACAGTTTATTTCCTGCACCTGTAATGAAGGAACAGGCTGCATCTGTCAACATGAGCACATTAGAAGAAAGGATTACAAACTGTTAAAAATCCCCCCTCCCCAGCACATGGTTTCTGTGCTGCACGCACAGCCATTGTTATTGCTGTCAACTGGAACTGTTGTGCTCTCAGTTCTCTCCATTCAGTTGTCCTTCAGTGTAACACTACAAAAGTCTGCAAACACACGGCCTGGAGCAACAGTTCCCCCTACTGCACAACAAGAGGGAGTCTCTTATTTCCCTTTTTTCTTCCCCTGCCTGCTTCATAAGATACAAAGAGCTGACTCATACTCCATTCATACAGACTCAAACAGAGCTGGAATGCAACTAAAAGAATGACATAAAACTAAAGGAATTCAAGAAAACACCTCATTTATTATATTAATATTCTGCTCTGGGTTGAGAAGGCAAGACTTTGTTTCAGATCAAAACAAAGGATTTGCTGTGTCATCCTGAAATCAAACGCTGTTCGTGGCTTGATGTCAAGGTGTGTTTACTTTATGATGGCATGCTTTCAGAGCAGGCAGTACTGGTTTGTTATCCTTCAGTGACCCCTCCGCTCTCCCCAGTCTGCAGGCGACAGAGTACGTGGCCGGCAGCAGAGTGTTTATTTACAGAAGCAGGCCAGCGGTGCACTGTGCGGAGGGGTCTGAACCTGTTGCTATCCCCCAAGCGCCAGCAGCAGACCACAGCTCCAGCTTGACCTCCAGCACAGTCGGTTATTTTTCTCCTCTGCTTCCCCAAAGGACACATTAACAACGAGTCACTTCTTCTGTGCACACACACTCAGGGCCAGACAACTCTGCAAGCCTCTTGACAGGCTTCTCCTTTTCCACCAAATGGCAAAATAGCAGGAGTGCTGAAGAAAAAGACTGCAGAGTGAGCACATGAGTTCATGGAAAATGGAACACTGTCTACCATTTAGTCCTCACTCGACATTTCTGGGCCGCCGTTCAATTTTCATTCCTAATGTAGAAAAACTATTTTCCCCTGCTCTCGTTTCCTGGCAACCTCAAGGCCTGGGCTGCTCTGGCCAGAGCACTTAGAAAAACAGCTGCAGACAGGGATAAAAATAATTACAGCTCCATTTGCCTTCCAAGAGACACACTTTGAACCTTCCCCTACGAGCTGCTCCACTTTTGCTCTCCTGCACACACAATAAAGCCATCGCAGCTCACTGCACTCACACGAGCTCGTGTTTCCCTTTGCTGGTTGGAAACAGTCTGTACTCTCAAGATGGCAATTTAGCCTCTTCCTGGCAGAGGGTTTTATTAACCAGTGCTAAGCATTTATTAACACGTTGAAGGTTTATTGCACTAATATTTAACATACCTACATATATTGACTGACAATTTAGCCCCATAAGAGTGCATTACATTTCCATCCTCCATGTCCCTGATCATCTTTCTGGTACCAATCTTTTGTTCTGTGGTATTCTTAAACATCCTGAGAAATATTGATCCTTGATTTATATACATACATACAACTTTTTATTCAGCTAAAATGACTCCAGCTTTTCCAACACAACTACCCACACTCCATACTTCAGAAATGTAAATGCTAATTTTTCTGTGCACTGCTACTGCCATCTACTGGTGAATGGAAACTCAGAAAGTCAAGTTTGTTTTCATGATTTATTTTAGGATTTTAGACACAAATACATCCAGGTAAGACGAATATAAAAATAACATTTAACCAACATTGCAAAATAAATTTGAAAAAAACGTGACAGTATTCCACAGACAAGTGTTTAGTGTAGATACATTCCACATGTATATCAACTGCACAGCAATATGTAACAATCATTTACATACGTAGTTTTTTTATTTAGTACATATCCGCAAAAAAACAACAACATGTAATTACTTTTAAGTGAAATAAATAAAATAGGCTAGAAATCATGGTATGGTGAGAACTAGATTAGAAAGATGGAATGTGTTTAACATTTCCCAGAAACGTAACCTTGAGGAAGTTCTTTAACCTTGGTGTCACGATAGCGAGAGATTGTCATCAGATGTCCAAAGGTCGAGCTCGCTCATGATCAGCCTCACAGCTCGCACACAAGCTACTGCAGTCACACATACCAATCAGTGCACAGATATCAGTCGTTTCCATCTCACACATTCATTCGACGTCATCTTCTGCTAAAGACTGAGCGCTGATGATTCGCTGAAAAACAAAGAAAATATATCTCTTAGATGTGTAAAAAACAAACAAACAGAAAGGTGTAAAACACCGTAAAATGAGCATTTCTGTCTTAGAGGTGAAATAGCAAAGAGCTACTGACACATGGCTCTTAGCTTTGGATGATTCTAAGATTGATCTTGCACCCTTTCTTGTCCCAGAGACCACAAATAGCAACTGGGGGGTTTATTAAGGATGCTCGGCACACTGCAATTTTAACGGGAGACGCGGGAAATCCTCACCTGGCTTATGCTAGGCAGTTTGGTGAGAAGCATTTGGAAGACTGGAGGCGGCAGCGTCTGCTGGAGTACTTGAAGCAGCTGCTGGGGCTGACCGCATACTGCAATAGCATTGGTCAGGTGGTCCACACCTTTCTCGAATTCACCTGGGTGAGGGTTAGAAAAGGTTTAGAAAAGGAAATAGGAAACAAGGAAATAAGACAGTAAGTTATGTAATTTAGTGCAGGTTAGTCATAGATGACAGATGTGCTTGGAAACAATTGACTTGCCTACTGAAAACTGAAAAGAGTACATGGAGAGAAAGTGTAGCACGAAGTTATGCATGTCCCTGAATGATTAACATTTGTGCTGTCTGATGCATCTTGTGCTTACATATATGATGTCTGCATAAACTCAGACATGTGGCATACCTTGTGACAGGAGCTCCTCTCCCAGCTGGATTTCCTCCAGAAAGAATTTCTGAACAGCTTCCGCGTCCTTCATGTCGGGAAGCTTCAAAAGGCACAAAAAAAAAGTGTCAGGAATGCACATTTAGGACCCAGTAAAACCCTCAAATAACCTGAAATTGACGCTTTCACATTTGCCCCCAGCTTACCTTTGCCGTTCCAGACTTCTCACTAGGAACATTTTTCTTTCTTCTACCTGCGAGACAAAAGGGACTTTAGACTGTTTGCTGCTGCACAAATCGAGAAACACGTGGTTGCAAGTTAAGCTGTTAGCTAACGTTATCTGTCCTGCGACGTGACTTAGCTGAGACAAACTATAAGTTAAGAGTAATTGTTAATACTCTATATGCGGTGAGTAATTAAAAGGAGAGTATAGCAATATTCCTATTAAGACTTTTTGATATATAGTTAGCGGTTTGTCGGCCACATGGAAGCTAACGTGCTCCCGGTGCTGCAAGTTAAGTTGACTGTTGCGCTAACTTCCTCTGCTGCCTCCAGCTCGAACACTTACGTTCGCGTAGCTTTTCCTTGAAGCTGGGGTCGCTCCGACGCTTTCTGTCAAAATAAATACAGTATGCTATGAACAGGGCTCCACACACCCCGGCAATCACCGCGCTCGTCCTACCGCTCATCATAATACAAACTATTCATGTGCACGACACGACACGCGGCACACCAGCTGGCTAGCAGCTAGCACGCTGCTAATGCTGAGAGGAAGTACGTAAACGGTGACGCAAGAGGCAATGTTGGCGGCACAATATACTGTATTAAAACAGTAACATTTACATTTTGACGGTAAATATGACCAAATAACAACCCTCTCACCCTTAAAACAACCCAGAAACTCAGTATTTGTGTGCTTCCATGGTGCCTATTCCTAAATTAATTTATCTTTAATCAGATTACCACACATCAAATCCATAAAAAGATGCAAGAACCATGTATGCCCAGAGAGAGGCGGAGCAAGGGATTAATAGATTAATAGAGCCTCAGTATTCTGCTTCAGGGCCCCTTAGCAACATCATTAGGCCAAAACATTACATTACAATACCCAAGTGTAAAACGCTCTGTTACAAGTACTTACAAAATGCACTTTAACTATCAAAAGCAAAAGTAGTTATAATTCAGAATGCTTTAATCTGAAATAGGAGTTATATAAATAGTCAAAGAGGAGATTGTTTTAACTACTTTTAGTACTAGTTTACTTTGTATATACTATTGTCTTTAACAATCTTTAACAATGCATCATATTTTATAAGCTTTTTATGTTTTATGTGTAAAAATCATTAGTAAAATAACTATTTCATTTCACTTTACTATAATTAAATTTGTCAAATAAACGTCATCAAAAGCATAAAAGTAAGAATTGTCCTCTGAAATGAAGTCAAAGTATTATAAACTAGAAATATTCAAGTAAAGTATAAATACATCAAAACTGTACTTGAGTTAAAGTTACTTTCTACCATTGATGGCAAGAGACATAATAAATACTTCACAAACTATGGCATTTATTTCAAACAGAGGCTTCTGCTTTGCTTACATTTTTACAATAAATTACACAATGACCATCATCAGATGAGCCTAATAAATACTATCGAGCATTTTTCAATAAGCTCCATTACTTTCTCTTAAGCTATGATCCAGACTATTTTCCATATACAGGTTCATACAGCTTTAGCTTCAGGCCATGTACAGGTTGGAAAATAGTTCAGACGCATCCAAAACTACCATTCTTCTCTTACAAGCACAAGCTATAGGAAAACAAAACAGAATACAAACTAAAGCAAAATATGAAATTTAAAAGAAAAGAAAGAAAGAAAAACAAACAATTGAAACTGATGAAAGAGGCAGAGGAAAACAACAAACAAACTCAAATGAATCTATCCCCACAAGAGAAAAAGAATGAGGACAGAGGGGGGAGAACAAACATGCTGTAACCCTCAGTATTTACACTCAAACTACAGATAAAACCGTAAAATTGTCTGTACAGAAAAGTACATGTTATGAACAGTGCAAGATATTAAATAGCTTGACTCAAAACACTTCTCAATATACAAATGTATAACAAAAGCATACAATTACATACAAGTGCCAAACAAAATGTAACTTCAGGTTATCATACAGTAGGGGGTCTATACAAAGGAAACACTGGAGATGTCTTCAGAAATGTACACACATACGTCACTTTATGATATAAATGCACATTTACAATATCTTTACCTTTAATCTGGTCATAGCACAAGAAACAGAACATTTTTGGTAGGGATGAGTATCAGAGGAAGCTGTCGTGTCATTAGTGATCATGACATGAAAATTGGAATAGATGCCCCAAAAAAAGCATGTGTTGTTTTTATTTAATGAAGCAAAAATCTACTTAATTAAATAACTTCATGTTATTTTGAAACACTGCAAATGTGGGATTCAGCTTCATGTATGTGTTCTGCATGACTGTGAATACCTTCTACGGCTGCCTGCAAGTGAACTTAACCTGATCCAGTTGCAGATGTGCATTATCAACTCTTCAGTGAAGGGGGGAGGGGGTGAAAACATAATAAAATAAAGCAAATGGGCTTTTAAAAGGCTTATGAACTGAAGTAATGTGAATATTGGATTCACCACATCCATCATTGCACATTTTATACCCAAGCTGGATGAGTATTCAGTAGTAGATTACAGGTGATCCAGTATAGGAGTTTTGCTTTTACAATTATACTTCTTAAATGTTACCATACGCTGCTAAAAACCATCATTATCTGTCATACTCAGCCCTTCACCGCCTGCTCACTCACACAGCATTCTTCAGTCTTTTGTAAAGGGACACATTATTCCAGCTGACCCTCTGATTTCAGAAGAAGTGGAGGAAAAAAGTGCTATCCTTTCTCAAAGTGCCCCGTAGAAGAGAACAAAAAGGCACTACAGTGTCATTCCATATTCATCCACTGAGGCTGTCAGTGGACCTATCATGGTCTGAAACCCTACCCATCAACACCTGTACGACTCAATGCAAACATGTACAGGACCACATGCCTGTATGTGGCAAGAGCATCGTCAACCGCTTGAGGTGTAACCACATGAAGGCCTTTTTTAATGAGGGTGGACAGAGAAACGTGACAAAGTAACTTTTTCTACGCTCTTAATGCCAATGTGGCAATGTGTTCCTCTGAATTCCCCATAACAACAACAACAACACAGGCTCTACCATGTTGATCTATGAGGACAGAGCACAGAGGGCTCTTTACTGGAAACCATCCCATACCAATAGAACTTTATCAAATGGAAACAATTATTGCTTGCAAAAACAATTCTTATAAATGTTCAATTAAGGAGAGCGTAAAAGACAATTTTGTTTTTTTGACAAATTTCATCCCCCTACACAATCTTCATAAAAGTGCACTTAAGTGCCATTAGCTTGCCAAGGAAACAGTTGTCAATAGAAAATAGTGCTTGTTTCTTGTTTTCTTTTTGTCTCTGGTCTGGTTTTTGTGCCCCAGTAGTTACAGTATGTAGGTTGACTTCTCCGTCCTGTTGGAGGGGAATGGGGGCGGTGACCCCAGGGTGCTGGTTAAGTGCTTAGTGCGGTGGCTTTTCGCTGGATCGTCCTGTCACCTGCACTCCACTGATACCCCAGAGTTCTGAGAAGAAGAGGATGAGGATGACACCGGAGGGTCGGCCAGTGTCAGCATGACTGCCGCAGTCAGTGAGCTGGAGGACGGGGAGGAGGAGGAGGAGGATGATGAAGAGGAAGCAGCCACCGTACCTACAGAACAGAGAGAGGATTTGGTTATGGTCAGTGTTAAGGAATGAAGGTGGAGATGAGTAGAACGTAGAGTCCTGGATTGGGAGTTCTTTCTAAATTCAATCTTAGCCTTGAGATTTACGCAGAACCTCTAAATTAAAATGGTTGTTCCACACAAGCTAGTTCTTACAAAGAGATGAGTTGTTACTAAACATTTACATGCAGTAGGTATCAGGAGCAGCTGTTGCATAGATAACGGAATTAACTGACAAAGCTAACGTTAGCTTGCTGTGAGTGAAGAAGAGGAAATGTACATATTCTGACCTGATGATGCGGTTTAACAATGAGGTTAACTGGGAAGATTTTAAATGATCTCAAAAATACCACAATATACCCCAAAACATTCTGTCAATAACATCAGACTAAATGACCAAATAGTGTTGGATAGGTTAGCATAATCACATATTTCACTCTTATTCTAAACGACATGAGTATTAACTCTGTATTTCTCCATATATCATATATAAATACAGCAGAGAAACACCTGAAATCATTACAAATAATAACCAGTTTAGTTTATTATGAGCAAAAACTGTTTTTGTGGCTCAACTTTTTGGAAATTATGCTACAGTGACTTTACATAGTTAATTCATTTTGATTGGACAGATTATTTCTATGGATTTTTTCCTAGTACCCAATTTACACGTTATTAAGTCATTTATTATCTTTTAATGGTGCAACCAGATTTAGTAAATCATGAGTTTGAAATTAGCTGGTAGTTGGTAAGAACTTAGGAAGCACTTAACACACAAACTGAAAGAATGGATTTAAGAATAGCTGGTGCAACCCCTTCCAGCGACTCACTTTCCCGTTCCTTCTTCTTCATGCGTTTTCGTCGTCTGTCAATAGAGGCCACCTCGGACTTGAGGGAGAGGTAGTGGTTCCTGATGTCCTGCAGCTTCTCCTGAAGAAACGAAATCCTCTCCAGACTGTTCATCTTTTCCAGGTCAGCTAAGTAGAACGTAAATAATGCATTTAAATATTTTAGGGTCGATTGGGCGCAGACGCAGGCATATATTGTTGACGTAAAACTAAATAAGTGAATAAATAAAATGGAAAATAGTTAAAGAATTAAAGAATCTGCCCCAAAAAAGCTTTTTAAAATAAACTTTTTTACAATGTAGTACCCTCAGGCGTAACATACTTCTATACAAATGAGTTCAATGTGTGACACTTACACATCGGGAAGCTCCACTTGTACACGCGCGGCGATCTTCCGTGGTTGTCTCGGTGCTGGGTGTGGTCGGCGTCACCCTGCTTGTGGTACTTATGGCTCGAAGGGGGAGATCGCCCGCGACACTTGGGCGAAGTGGCGGCCTTCACGTCTGGTGCGTTGATCTTAGAGGCAGTTGGTTTGGCAGTGCCCTCAACAACAGACTGGTCTTCACTGTCACTGCTGTTGGCTGGAGGGGAGAAGACAGCAGAGATGAAGCGACATTTCATTCATTTTTGGCACCTGAAATCTGTGATTCAATTCAATTCAATTTTATTTGTGATGTAATGTCAGGAAATGAGGAAATATGAAATAGAAATTCTACGGCTGATAAAAGGTAGTGCTGGCGTTTGAAATGGGAAGGCTAGCAGGGTGCTGCTCTCCTTACCCGTTTTCCTGTTCTTTTTGGGAGGCACACCTAGGCTCTTGCGGTTTGGCTTGTGTTTCTTTGAGGCTCCGCCCGTCTGTGATTCTTTCTGCCTCTTCTGACTCACAGACGCTACAAACAAAAAGCAAGAAGACATTGAGGGAACAGGCAGAGTTCTGAGCGTGTTTCTTTAGTATTCCATCTAAAAATAATGAAGTCTGTCAAATAAAGAAAAAAGACCTAATATAGTAGATTGGTTATTATTTGTACCTTTGGACTTCTGCTCACTCTCCTGTTGGCTGCTGCTGCTCAGCTCTAGGCTGCAGCTGCTGCTGTTGCAGGAGAGACTGACGTCAAACACCTTTGAGGGGGAACCTGCCCCTTCATCCTGAGGGAGGTCTTGTAGCTCCCCGCCCAGACTCTCCACCTCCACCGTGCTGCTGTCTGTCTCACTGCGCCCACCCGCCACTTCCTCCGATATGGGTACTGGGGGAAGAGTGTCAGAAACCGGCTCTGAAGGCAATGCGGGGGGTATGGACGGTGGGGAGGAAGGCTGCGCTTGACCGGAGTCTTCCACAGCACTGCCTCCTCCTGAGGGGGACTCGGGCGTTGTTGGTGGTGTGTTAAGTACAGAGTTACTGCCGCTGCTTGGAGACTCCTGAAGTTTGTCGTTCTCCATCTGCTCCTCTGAGGCTTCGTCTTCTGGCCCGGCATCCTGTTCGACACTCGGCTCCTCCAGACACGAGGGTATAGGTGGAGGAGGAGAATTGGCCTCTGTGTCCGAGTCAGAGAACAACTCTTTGAGAGTTTTCTTCGGCCACTGGGCCTGGATGCTGGACCACACATCCTTTTGGCCTTTAGAGCGGACAGCTGGCTTCTCCTCTGCATTCCCAGACATTTTAGCCCTCTTCTCAGGAATATCCCAGAACCCAGCTTGTCTGCCAGTTTTGGTCTTGTCCTTCATCCCGTTGTACTTCTTGGAAGGGGAACCTTTGGTTTTTGGGCGACTTCGCTCGATTTCCTCTGCCTGGGGCTCAACCTGCGCTGCCCCCTCATCATCTGAACTGCTGCTAGACGAGGCCCCCCTCTCCTCTCCAGGACCGGCCGCTCTCTCCTCCAGCTTCCTGGGCGAGCCTCCAGGCAACCAGTCAGCGCTCCTGGTGTTTCTGGTCTTAGCTTTGGATTGGCCTTTCGAGGTCTTTTCTGCTGCACTGTCAGATTTCCTCTTCCTGGTGCTCGACTCGCCCTCTAACTCTGGTTGGCTTTTGCGCTTCCCAACGTCGGCGCTCTCTGCACTGAGCGAATCCTGGTTCTTTTCTGAGACTGGGGAAGGCTTGGATCCTTCAGGAGGGGTCCCGCTCTCCCAGCGCTCGGATGTTTGCGGGGCCTCTGGCGGGGCCTTTCGGGGGCTGCCTCTGCATCCTGGGCGATCCTCTTCATTAAGCTCTCCCTCCTCATCCTCATGCTCACTTTCGTCTGTGGACACCTCAGATGCTGAGGCAAACAAGACAGAACGTGTGTTAGTTTCAGCAGGATTTCAACAGGCATACATAAACCACTCAGTCAAACAGTCCTGATCTGCTGTAAGTGTGCATGAGGACTACAGGCTAATGAGTGTTGCTACCTTGCAGGCCATTGAGGATAGAAGTAATTTCTATAGACTTGACTGGAGACTGCTGAGTCCCTTTGTCCTCACCCTCGTCCATCTTGGAAAAGACATCCTGACTCAGGCCACATTTGGAGCGCGGGATGCGGTTAGTGTTGGACGAAGGGCCGAGGACTTCTCTGTCATTCAGCCTCTCCAACCTGTCTCGCTCCCTCTCAGCTTTGTTCTGTCAGAATTCAACACAGTCAGCGATTCACTTCATGACATCACACCACATTTACGCTGAAACACTGCCACTCTCCAAAGTCGTACCTTTATTTTTTTTCGGTGCTTTATTTTCTGTACGTTCTTATTGGCGGGGCGCACAATCTTGTCTGCTTTGATCCACTCATCATATCTAAAATAAAGTACAAAGACAAGAGACAATTTAATCATTCTGATCTTTGAAAGCAGCCAAGAAATATCCTCTCACACCACCCACCACACAGACACCTCTACTGTCTGACCCCAACATGTTGCTGTGACACAATAAGCCTCAACAGCAAAGGAAGAAATCCCATGGTATTATGTGGAAAAAGACAAACCTTTACGATGAAGAAAGAAACAATATTAACACCGACCACCACACAAATCATATTCAACAAAGTTCCAACAGTACCAAGGGTGCTACTTGGGTCGTATGAGGAAAATGAAAAGTTTCACGACATCGCACACGACAGACACAATGCAGAGAACATCCCACTGTCTTTTATAGAGTGCTAGAGGACCACACAACAACATTGAGACAATGAAATGCTGATTGCACTAGTTAACCTCTGTGTCATGGTACCCTAACACTCTACTTAACACTGCATTAACCCTGACCCACTGGGGAGGGGGGAGAGGGTTGAGAGGTAGAGGTGAGTGTAGCAGCACTTTGGTTGGCCTTTCAGAGATCCAAAGGGTAGCTCACATTAAGATATCATATTGTAGGATCTAAAAATGGTTTAACCAAAACCACTGGTTGGCTATTTCCAGAGTAAAATTGGTTCAAATTCAGCCTGTCTGTAGATTTTGTTGAGAGACAGACAGCTGGGGGACAGACAGACAGGGGAATTCAGTCAAAACTGAGTGAGGGAAGCTGAGGAATCATCCACATCAACCCAATACTCAGTTCTGTTTCTGCCACTAGATGGCCCAGTGTCCTCCATAATCAGAGTACTGAAAATGGGACTGGATCAGGTGAAGCAGAATTGTAAGGAAGGGATGTATCTGTTACTGCTGGGGGGGTGGGGGTGGGGGGATACCCATGTAGAGGTGATCCCTTGAGCTAAATTGAAGGTTAAGAGATGTCTCTTATTTTCTTTTTCTTTTAGGGTGAAAATAGACGTTAGGTGATTTCTCCCCAGGTCCTGTCTTACCTGACGTTCCAGCCACAGTAGTGCACCAGGTAGAGCACCTCTCCCCCCTCCACGTCTGCCTCTTTCACAGTGGCCTCGTACGTCTTCAGATTGCGGCCTCGCCCATACCTCACCTGCACCTTCATCCCCGGGGGGTAACACTCAAACTCCTCCCCTTCCTCCCCCTCCTGACTGCTGTCATCCCTGCAAGAAAAACAGTTCAGCACTTCCTGGCCCTAGGCTGCCCCATTGAACACCACAGAACCCCACCCACATCCATCCACCCAACTCACTGCCTGCTGCTAGGAAGCCTGTTTTCTAATTAATTTGCTCCACCCTTGCCTTCCCTGTCCCATTACAACACTAGGCCCTTACCTATAAAGAAACTTCCCATTTTTGTCCTGCCTTAACTCTAGTCCAGTGTAACCCACAGCAAACTGCAGTATAAACAACTCAATCATTTACAGTAAGCCAGTCAAAGAACAGTACATGTGTTTCAGTAAATAAAACATAATTCTTTCATGGCAAAAATCTATCATCTTGCATGGGAAATAACACTACTGTTAGGCTAACTAACCCTATATCCACACACACAACAGCATACTTGGAATTCTCATTCACACATACGCTGTAAGAAACAAAGCAGCCACAAGGGGGAGCTAGTGGGAAACAGTCAGGAGATGTCGAAGCTGGTGGTGCAGGAGTGCCAGTAAGTGGTTTAGGCGCAGGGGCCACAGGGGCAGGTTAGCACGGCAAAGCACAACTTGGCAGGCAGCGCAGCAACTTAAAGCGAGACTACAGCGTTTGGAGGAAGCACAGCTACCAGATCCAATTTGGTCTGCTGCCACAAAGAACAGCTACAACACAGACAATCCCTCATACGCAGCGGCTCACAGCGTGCTGACAGCTAATTTTAAACAAACCACAATGAAGAAGCTGCACTTCTTTGTGCAAAGGAGTCCAAGTGTGACAACTGAAGAAACTGTTACCGCCCTGACACCAGAGACACACTCAACTTCAAGTGCCAACTGATTTTAAAAACACTCTGCACACAATCAATTTCACAGACCTTTTCCAACCCTCAGTGATAAATATGGTCATAAAACACAAACAAGCACAGATAAAACACTGACAGATCACATTTTGAGCTGCAGCAATTTGTCAAATAATCAGTGAGCAAAGCGACAGAAAACAATTTGCAGCTGTTTTTAAGTAAACATTTATAATTGATTTATCGTCATTAACACAAACAAAAAAAACATTTGTAGGTTCCAGGTTCTTAAATGTGAAAATGTGTTGTTTTTCTTGGTCTTACATAACAGGAAGTGGAACATTTTGGGTGTGTGGACTGTTGGTTGGACAAAACAAGATATTTGATGACGTCACCTCGGGCTCTAGGAGCTTGTGATTGGCACTTTACACTGTTTGCTGATGTTTTCTAGAGCAAACGCTTAATTGATAAATCAAAAAATCACCAGCAGATTGATCAATATTTAGAATAATTGTTAGTTGCAACCCTAAACAAAGGAGCCAAAAGTTTCACTTATGTCAGGACTTCTACTTTCCTTAAAACTGGCACAGTTCAGCTTCAATCAATGTGCATAATTATGCAGTGAAAGAGGCTGGAGGGTCCAGGTGGGCTGAACACTTTTCAATAGAGCAGATGAGTACGCTTCATCAGGAGGTCAAAAGGTAAATAGTACTTAGGCAGTTACTTAACTTTCCCTTTATATAATGAATTGCTCTCATTAATAGAAATTAAAACATTATGTTCCCATTGAAATTCAATGTAAACTTGGCCACACACACACACACACACACACACACACACA
>JAVQJD010100174.1:0-35373 GCA_036023655.1 Nannoperca australis
CATTGGCGGTTGAGCAGGAACACAGGGGCAGCAGGAGCAACCACAGATCCAGACTCTACAGCGCCAGAGGCAGAAACACCTGCAGAAATCCTCAGAGGGGGGGGGGGAGAAGCACACAGCTAGGGGAAGAAGGTGAATTAGTGACAAGCATTAATGGGATATGGGTGTGTACAAATGGAGAGGAGAGAGAGGAGAGAAATGGAGAGAATAATCAGACCAGGTATTCTCCAGAAAGTCTGCCAATTATCTACAAGCCCACATCATTACCTGGACACCACCTCGACAAACAACAGTGGAATGATGATATGCGGCTATACATGTCATTGCTAGTAAGATTAGGTAGGGGCCCAGGGAAAACTGCAGATTCCAACATTGTCTTTGCATATGACTCAACATTAATTTTTGTGACCTCTGACTGGCGTAATTAGGTGTCATTACCACCGACGTGAATAACAATCTTATCACATTTATGTTTATCCATAGCCAGCAGTTTTAAATAGGATTCAACATCTCCCTCTCTGGCCCCTGGGATGCATTTGACTATGGTCGCTGGTGTTGCTAACTTCGCAAAATGGAGCTGCCAATAATCAGAGTTAGGAACTACAACCCTAACCCTAAGCAAAAGAACATGAAAGAAAATACAGGGTTCTTATCTCACTCACTAACTTAAAACAGGAAAAAACAACAGTAGAACAAACATAGTTTCTCTTACCTGCAAGCACATGGACTGCTTTTCATTAAAGGTGTTTTCAATAAAATAAAAAACTAGGCGCACTAGGACAAAAGGTTAACTATAACTTTTATTAAAAATAACTATTTTTTTTTTCCCAATAACTTTATGGAGCATTATAACTGTATCAAAAAGTAATTTCACTTCTGGGATTAATAAAGTATTTCTGATTCTGATTCTGATAACAAAAAACACCATTCTGGAGAACTATCAAAACAGGAAACTAAGCTCACTAGTCCTCAGACTTAACTTTAGCGAAATACACAACTCTAGAGTAAGCTGCGCACGCACGTTGGTCTGGGCGAGTGTTCTTTTAAAGTAGGTGCGATCAGTGTCCTGTCCAATCCTCAGGGAGAACAGCACCACACCCAGGTAAGGAGATGTAATAGTGTAACAGTGTAGAAAGGTTCATGTTAAATCCTGCATAATGGGACAACTATGCCACCTGCTGTCGAACATTGGTGTCTGCATTGGGCAGTGTTGGCAAAGGATTGTGGGTGATCCTTAGAGCATGGAGGACTTACTGAGGTAACATGCTCTGAATGTCCGCGGACAGAAATAATGTTAAAACACTGATATAGCATGTAGAATGTTAGCTGGTTTTGTTTAGGTGCATATTTAAAAGTTAAGAGAACGGTTGCTATGTTATATGTTGTTAACCATTCGTTGTTTTTGTGTTTTATTGCTGGTGACCGATACAGCTAGCTAGCATTGAGCGTGTGCTATTGCGGAAAGGATCACCATCTTGCTGTGTGTCCCTTGTTATGAATGCAGGTATGTTACTGTGTATTGTTTAATGGAATGTGTCATCTTCTATGGTTCATTTGTGTTCAGCATTTTGTAGAGAAATGTAACTGTTGATATCTGTATCTTGCCTCTGTTCATTTTTTATTACTTTCAAATGTATTCAATTCCACTATACGATCACTGTGCTATTGTACTTGTACAGAGGCTAGAGTGTTGGCAAAGGATTGAGGGTGATCCTTAGAGCATGGAGGACTTACTGAGCTAGCTAGCATTGAGCGTGTGCTATTGACGAAACGATCACGATCCTGCTGTGTGTCTCTTGTTATAAATGCAGGCACAGAGGAAATAAACCTGATGCAACAATCGGCTCTAACAGATTTATTGAACAGAAGACACAACACAGAGGTCACAATAGCACCACAATTACAAAATACAAATACACATTACGAGCCAGGGTCATAACATTTTTCTTCTGTTTTACATTAGGGAGTGATGGTAAGATCCCTATATTTTTTCTTTTTGTATTTCTTTTGCCTAGGCAGTTTAATGAGGGGGTTAATCAGATGGTTTTGTTTGTTGTTTTGACTGTGCTCTCCCCGACGTTGTTCGTACCATATGTAAATAAATCTTTCCTGTTTGGACTGCACTTGTAGTGGCATGGATCTTTTTTTTGGAGTAGAGACAGGGAGGGAGACACGGTTTAATGTGGTTCTCCGGTTTACCCCTAGGCCGGACGTAACACCTACACACTACATGAGTGCCCTGAGATAACTTTGTTATGATATGGCGCTATATAAATAAAATTGAATTGAATTGAATTACATAACCACAAGGCCACGTCTCCTACATCTGTTGTTCCCTCACTTGTTGCATTTCTGAAATATGCTTGGAGGGAGGGTTTTAGCAGAATTTGAGGGTGGAGTTACTCTTAAGTGTTACTTTTACTACTGCTAGTTTACTTAATTAGTTACATTAAGAGTAAGTTAGTTCAATTGCAATGAAAAAACATGTCTCCTGTTAAGGTATGTTTGTTGTACTTTGGTGATAAAACCAATGAAATTGTGAAATGCGTAGTGTAAAAACACGGAATAGCACATAGAGGGAAAAGTTAAGTCAGCAACATGACTCATGTTAGTTACATGGCCATACTAGCCCAAGTAAGGCTGTGTCTGAATTAAGTGTGGGATTTTTATTTCTTCTTTCAAAAAATACATGAACTGTGGTCAAATTGTCTTTTTGCTTAGGAAGTCTCTAAGTGGCAGCCATGATAAAAATTCTCAATGCTAAGAAAAGGTGCTTCAGTGCTTCCTTTCTTACCTCCTTTAGCACAGGGAACTCTTTTCCTTCATGAAAGGAAATTAGATAATGCTGTTGCAATTCTTTGTGGCCACACCATTTAAAGCAACCATGGCAAACCCACATCAATAACATCGGTTAAAAAAATTACATAGCCTAGTGTAAGTGCAGTTGGATGTAGTTTTTTGACTATTTGACCGCATCCATCAAAGCCCCAACCTCACATGTTTTCACATATGTGCTGATTAGACATCCTCTCAGGCAGACTGTGCTTGATTGACTGTGCATTGAATTTCCTCTTAATTTTGTTACACCTGTTAATGTGGAACAATGTAGACCTTCATAATTCTTTTAAATATAGTATATGGAGTTAGTGCTGTCCAATGTCAACCTGAAATCAGCCCACTGAAAACACCTGTGTGGTCCTTTGACATTTCGGAAAAGAAAGTTAAACGCAAATGGGAGTTTGAGTCAATTTTATTTCATGTTCAACAATCACATCACTAACAATTATTCACAATAAACACTTTTCCCCCCCAAAAAACAAAAAACGAGGAGGTTCTGCAAATGACACAAGTCTACCTAACACATCCCACATTTGTTATTTTTTGCATGCTTTGCAGGTACAGTAAGTGTTTATTAGCTAGAGTTACGCTTGTCTGGTATGCGTGTAGTGGATGTAGATGAAGCTTTATAATGCTCCTTGGATTGATAACTGAGGAGCATTTATTACACAAGCCAAACCTGAAAACAAAAATTTGTCTACTAGACAGTCTTAGACAAGGATGTGTTAGGGATGTGCAACTCTCCAGGCCTGGCTACTTTTTGAGTGCCATAAGTAGCAGCCAATATGGTTTGATATGCAAGTACTCCCAATTTAAAGGTCTATACATTGACCTCTACACTTAGTGCCTGCTTGAACAAGAAATTCCCTGTGCCCACTGTGAAATATATACTATGTCGTGTGTTTTGGGGGCACTAGCTTCAGTCCCATTGAGCTTTGTTCTTTTATCATATGAACCTGCAGAGGTCACTGCATCCTGAATAATAAGTTGTAAGAAGCTTAAATCTTGTTGTGCACACTTAGAGAAACTCCAGGACATTGTTTGTGAAACTGGCAGTCACAAATCAAAAGCACAATCCGTTCAACCATGAGAGCACAACCACCACAACGCTACAGGATCACAACGATAAATACATATACAAATGTGTTGTGTCTTTAGTACAGTATATCTCAAAAGACATTCTTTCACTTCAGTGGCCCGTTTCTAATGAAAAAGGCAGACCTTTTCAATTAGTCAAATAATAATAATAATAGTCATAATAGTAAAACACTTCCCCTTAGAACCATCATGGACAATCCATGAAACCCACCCTCCAAACTCACCATATGACGTTTTCAGCTTCTGAAAAGTATGTTTTAGTATCTGTAACAAAACTGACTGCTGTCTTTTTTTTCTTTTTAGGGCCATGGAGAGTGCATCAACAACATAATATCTATATACATCCGTGTGCAATTTCATAAGTAGTGGTAAGTAAAAATTCTAGGGTAAAAGCAAAGCTAAAACATGTTTGTGGACAGGCAGAAGGACAAACGGCGGCAGCCTCTTACTCAATCCTCAACTAGCAGAAAAGCATTCCAACATGCCCACTTTCAGAAGACATTAATTAGAAGTAATTGCCTATTTTTGTCAACAACAAAAAAAGCCACAAAAACAACTTTCATAAAAGCCTTGATTTTTTCAAATTAAGTTTAAAGGGATTCTAACATAAAACAAAAAAGAACGAATGATTCTGAATTGAACTATTTTTCATGATTGAAAAGTAGAGGAATAATTAGGGCACTGTAATTCAGTTTATTGCTCTATTCATGTCATAATGCAAAAGGTCATTAATTTTTAGGTCATTTAGGATCTCTTAATCATTCTATTACCGTGAACCCTCTTTGATATATAAAAACATTAAAGTGCAACTGGGTCTGTCAAAACTTCTTTACAAATCCTTACTAAAGCAACAATTTGAACAGAAAAGCCCAGGACTGATGTTCAATTTTCAAAACATGTTAAGAAAAAAATAATTGTTACATTTCTGCCAAGGCATTTGCCATCATGCTGCTTGTTTTTCATTGAATTTTCTTTATTTTCAATCTCTATTCAAATAAAAGGAAAGAACTTTAATGAACATGTTCTATACAAACGCAATCAAAACTGGAAGACGTTTAATTCTGTTTTACTAGATACATGTTATAACTAGCGCTGGTGATTTAACTTTGTGGCCATAGCACAGAGAATCAAAAATAAGGTATAAATGTTTGGTCAGATTAATCTCTTCTTCACTTTTTAACTAATTAATTTCAGATTTAAATAAAAAATGTGATTTTACAATTGTTTTATTTAGGCAATTGTATGGCTGCTTGTGTAAATATTATTCTATTATAAATAGTATTCCTTTATTATATTACTCAAGGTTAAGTTGCACTAATAAATATTTCTATATGTACAATAGGCCAAATAACTATAAATAGTATATTGTTCTTAGTGATGAACCCAAAAGAAATGATCGCCAGACTCTGCAGTCTATAAAGGGTTTTAGCGCCTTTCAGCTCATTGTTTTATGGCTCACAACTTTACTGTTTGGTTCAGTCTCACCACTTTCATTTTCCAGCCACAACAGGCAGTTTTTTAAAAAAAGTGAAAAAAGTGTTGACAAATCCACGGTATGCTACCTGCCCAGCACCAAATAACAGACAAAGTAAGCAGCTAGCTGGTGTACATAGTTGAGCTTTTTGCATCAGTAGTTGGTAGAGACCAAACCAAAGGTGAGTGAGTATTGGACCCACATTCACAAGGTGGACACATGACTCCAAATAAATGCCAATGTTGCTCTGTGTCTGCTGGATGTTTAAAGAGACAGCAGGCTGACATATTCGTCATAACTTCATATAGTGATATGCATATTTTGTGTAAAAACAGTTACGCAGGTTTAAGATGTCCACAAAGGTATGTTTTGGTATCTGCAGCAACGGTGATATTGAAAAATTCCAGTTATAACACCATTCTAAAATTGAGCAAGGAAGTGATGCAGATGGCTGACAAGTGAATGACCAATGATTTTTGTAGCTGAAATACTGAAATAAAATGCTACAAAAAAGACCTTTTGTTAAAGATAAAAAGTAGTAGTCCATGTGTGTTTGAGAGATTGAGTCACTGTAAACAAATCTGCACCTTGTTTAGAGAAGAAAGATTTTATCATGGAACTAAGAGGTGAAACAACCATCAGAAACCAGCTCTTCCTGCCCATTTAAAACAAATAATTTGAGTGACAACACATCAGCTGTCTAGGACTGCCCCAGAGATACGCATATGGTACCAAACTACAACACCTTGAGTCATACTGCACACAGGCATGCTTTCTGGGCATGATATTAAATAATCTGGCCATGTATTATAAAGGCAATTGGAGGCCACATTTGAATAGTATGCTACAAGAGATGAGCATAAAGCCACATAATGTTCGACTGCCAACACTAAAAAAAGTGTGCTACACAAATAAGAGATGATTTTGCATTCAGCTGAAGCTTTTATCATCTTCCAAACAACATGCTACCATAATTCTTATCGAAACACCTGAAATGTGACAACAACCATGACTACCTACAACTACGAGGACAGCTTGGTTTACAGAATTCTCTTAAATCAGCAATATAAGGTTGCCCCTAGTGTTATATGTTTGTTTTTCAACTAGGGTATTGTCTTTATCTGAGCAGTTTCTCTAGGCCATCATTCTCATTTATTGCAGTTTTCAGGTAAGAAGGACTGGAGGCACATATGAGACACACAGCTCCTTTGACTTCAGAGACGTTTCCTATCCGCAGCATGTAAACATCTTTCTCATCTCCTACTGGATTGCAGGCTCCGTTAAAGCTTCTCTACTTTAGCAAACTCCCTCTTTATTGTGTTTCAAACACTTTCAGGTTTGTTTTGCTATTTTGCCATAAATATAAAAAAACACATGAATTTCATTTTTTTTTTTTTACCTTCTTCAACCCCTCCTTTGTCACTTTCTTCTTCCCTCTAAATATCATCTCCTCCTTCACTGTGTGTCTTGGTTTACAAAAACATGTGCGTGTTTCCAAACATTTTCTGGGTGCTATCGGAAAAAAGGCTGCTTGCTTGTAAGGAAATAGTGTAAAAAAAATAAAGAAAACCTTTGTTTTAAAATAAAAAAACTAGGAAGAAAAAAGAAAAAAAGCCTTGAAAAAGACGGAAATAAAATCCAAACAAAACACGAAAACATATTTTTACACAAATTTATCACTCCAACACATCATCACAACACAGAGAATAAAGAGTTAAACAGACTAAAATGGTTCAAACAGCCTACTTATTGTCTAGCTTTTATGTTTGTCAGCGTGTTTATGGTAAGTGGTAGTAAAGGGAGAGGAATTGATGAAGCAGATGAGATGGAAAATGAATAACTATGATGTTACTGAAACAGAGATTAAATGGTTTTTGGGAATAAAACAGCCCCTAAAGTCACAAAGAAAAGAAAAGCTTTGTGTGTGACTGAAGCCATGGGTGAGTTCGAGAGGGTTTCCACGCTGCAGTTTTTTGGTGTGTGGAGGTGAGATGATGCAGTCCACCCCCAGGCTGTGGGTAAAGAGGATCCAAGTAAAATCCAATGATTCCGGGTCAGTCTGCTTAAAGAAGGCGCAACCAAATATGTGTGAAAAACTGTCCCCTTAATTTCCCTCCACACAGATCCCACCAAGGCCCAAGCTTAGTCCACAGTCCCTTCAGCCAAATAAAGGAGGGTAGGGATGGCAACAATGGTGCATGATGATAGCTCAGATGTGAGAGAACAGGTATGATAACATGAAGGTGATACTAGAGTGGCAGAACTATTAGATGATACAAACATTTGTAATTTTAGATTTAAGATAAAAGGGGTTTTCAAGAAAGGTCAAGATCTCTTTAAGGAGCTGCTTTTGTCCCCCTGGACCCCCCCCCCCCCTGAAGTTGCAACAACGAGTGGGCAGAGGGGGAGCTGACAGTCTGCAGAAGCCAATAATTCAATGAGGAAGACACTGCAAGGAGTCTGGTGGTTGGGGTTTTGGTCTAGAGAATAGGAGGAACTGTATGGGTGGGGACTGTTGTCCTGGGGGGCTGGCCAGGTGATGATGTCAGCGCCATGGTCCGTGCAAGAGCGAGCATTCTCACGGAAGTTGAGCTTGAAAGACTCAATCTGCAGCAGAAAGTTGGAAAGAAAGAGGCAGAGAAAATAGGGAGGAGGTAAGGGAGAAAGAAAAAATTAGATAGGAGAAGGTAGGGACAGGAAGGAGGTGATTTTGTGGAGGATTGAGATGAGGAGGGCAGAGGGATAGCAGAATTAGATGCCTGTAAGATAAGAAGTCAAAAGATGATGGTATGATCAGGTGCTTTGGACTGCAAACATGATGATTACAGTTCAAACAGAGATACAGATGTACACAGTGCAGTTACAAAGACTTGATGAACAATTTGATTTTACTTAAGGAAAAAAAAAAGTAAACTGCCACAATGTTGTTACATTTATAATACAGTATGTTTCAGATGAGGCTCGCATACAAACTTACTTGTCTCTGGTATGCGTGAGTCCAGAACCTGGGGCTCCTGGATACCCTCACTATCACAGGAAGGCCTCTCCTTCAGCCCATTCTCCTGATCAGCAGGGCTCCCTGCCTGCCGTGCCTCGGAGACTGAAGTTGAGGTCACATTCCCCTCTGTTATCTCCTTGGCCCCCTCAGCCTAGAAACAAATAGCAGTGCATGTCAATTGATGAGGATGAACAACCTGGCTCTAAATCTTCTATAACTACAAGTGTTGGCTAAATATAGTGAAAGACACAATATAGTTCTGTATGTAGTAGGATGTAGTAATTAGACAGTAGACAGTTTGTGAATGCAAAAATTTGGCAAGGCAGATGTCTTGCTAAAAACATTACAATATCTGGAGACAGATTAAGGTGGAGGGAGATGAAAAAAGAATAACTGGAGTATACAACATTTAAACTTAAGTGAATGTGCCTAATAAATGCACTGATAGAAAACAAATTGTAAATTCAAGCGCATGCCAAATGTAAAATGTACCTAAATTACCTTTCCAGAACCACAAACCCTTCTGCATAATCTTATATACATATCTGTAGAAATGCTCAAATACTATTATTCTATCTTAAGTGTAAAGTGACCTCAAGAGTTGCTGAGTATAAACCTAGGAGAAACCATGTAAATATAATATCACAGAGGCCTGAATGGCTTCATACTTTACACACATCTTAACAAACTGTAGAAAAACTCTTGCAGAGTTTCAGCTGTGTAGACTCAAACTAAATACTTCTCATCACTTGTACTCACTTCATAAAATAGTGTTTTAATCAGTAGATTCATCAGGCAGGCTTAAAGGACAAGGCTGGCAATGTTCTGGATTTTTTTTTACTGTCAACAAAATCTTTAGAGCATTTACTATCTGTGGAACTTATCTTCAAGCCCACTGGTTCCTACTTAAGCTAAACATTACCTATGGTAACAATGCAGTTATAAAGTCCATCACTTGCACTGTAAAACCCCAAAAGTTATTGATGCAATTGCACCTGAAAGGGTGCTTTTTGCTTGCCAGAGATGTCTGGCAAGCAAAAAGAACAGTGGAGAAACACAGTGAGAGCAAATGGAGAAAAAGTAATCTTCAGATTTACTACAACATCTTTAAAAAAGCCTTCGTATTTATAATTCATAAATGAATAAGGCTAGAGAAGCCTTTTTCATCTAACATCATCAACAAGAATATCAATAATTCTGATGCCTTGTTCGCCACTGTTGATAAACTAATTAATACCCCAAAAGAACTAGCCCCCAATTTCATATCTCTTAATAAGTGTAATGAGTTTGCATCTTTTTTTTGTATAAAAGTAAAGTAACAGTGGAACCAGGACACTGCTTTCATATCAACCTTCTGTTTTAACACCCTGCCAACCAGCCTTTTCAGTTGCTTGGAAATGGATGCGGTGAAATTGTGAAGGGCTCACTTCTATCAGGCATCTTTTTAAAATCACTGCAGTTGTTAAGCCCATTCTAAAGAAAGACAACCTGGACCCTTCAGTTCGGAATAATTACAGCGATCTGTAATCTTCATTTTATTGGAAACATTATTCAGAAAGCTATTTTAATTTAACTCAATAACTTTTTAAATGTAAAGGACCTTTTGGAAAAAATGTAATATGGCGTATCATCACAGCACTGAAATTGCACTGATAAGTGTTAAATGATATTTGTCTGAATTCTTACACAGGTAAAACATCAGTTTTAGTGTGCTTGATTTGAGTACAGCCTTTGATATTGTGGACCATGAAATATTTCTTGACAGACTCAGTTGGTTCAGATCATATCTCAAAAACAGAGGTTATGGTGATCATAAATCTGAGCGGATTGCCATGACGTGTGGAGTCCCTTAGGATTAAATTCTTGGGCTGCTATTATTAAATCTCCACATGCTCTACGTCAAATCATACATGACAATAACACCTTTCACCAAGTGACTATGGCTAGACTCACTCTGTCAATGCTTAGAGCAAGTAAATAGTTGGATGCAATTACATTTCCTTGACAGAAATTGTATTTTGCCACAAGGAGGAAAAACTGAAAGTTATTGCTCAGCTAGAAATCTTGGTGATTTAATACACTCAGATTTTAGCTTAAGCAGCCACATCAAGGCAATAATTAAATCTGCATTTTATCATCACCAAACAAATAGCAAGGCTTAGAGATGTCCAGGTAAGACTTAGAGAAACTCAAAACACATTTCTAATCTACTACTATGCTGAACACAGATGGAACCAACTTCTTGAAGATCTCAGTCCGAAGCCCCCAACTTTGTGCATTTGCATAACTGGTTTCTCAAATACACTTTAATTCCCTTTGTTGCATTGGCAACTTACATCTTTTTACTGCACTGTAACTGTATTTAATTTATGTATTTTATTTAATCTGATCTCATTTTAAAAATGCATTCACTTTATCATTATTGATTTTATTCTTATTGTTTTGAATGGCATTCTAATATTTTTCTTTGCCTATGTAAAGCACTATATAAATAAAGCTGCCTTGCCTTGGCTTAAAATAGCAAGTTAATTAAAACACTGAATTTTAATAGGGAGAATGGTGCCTCTTTAATTCTCATTGCGTGTCCCAAACACCCGTTCTTGCAATACATTACTTGGGTGGTGCTTGGTTTTGCAGGACTAGACATGGATGTATAATAAGAACTGGATATGGCAGTTCTTATTATACATAGAACTGCCGGAAGGCAAGTGCCTTCCGTCAAACAATTTTCAGTGGCCACTTGCAGTATTGCAGCATAAAATTCCCCTTTGGCCCAAAAAGCATTTTTTCCCATAGGCCACCATTGTAAAAGAGACGTCTGTAAAATTGTTGACTGGAAAACTCAAACTGCAAACAAGGTTGATTATGACTCTTTCTATTATGCATTTTTGTTTCATGGAGGTTATATATTTTAAGCTAGAAACATTTTCAGCGTGTGCAAGGCGAGCAGTTCTCAATGGAATGAATAGGCGCCATCTTTGGGTCTGGTATCCAGTTCTTATAATACATCCATGGACATAGAAGTGCACGCTTTGGCGAGGAGATATGTCAACCCAATTTACTGCAGTTTCTGGGATTTAAGTAAAATTATTGTTTCTTTGGTTTTAGTAGTTTAGTACACTTTTCTCATTAAATAAATACACATTTTCTTGTTTTTTGTAAAGAATGTCTAATATATAGAGCTAATTTCATCATTCATTAACAAAAAAGTTGGCATATGTAACATTGCTGACTTTGGTATAAGAGATCGGGGTTCGATTCCCAGTCAGAGTGCCAGTTGGGACCTTAGGCAACACCCTTAACATTACTACCTGCCTACCTCTCTAATGAGTGATCAGAATACAAGAGTTACACCGGATCTGACGTTGCCCGGGTCAACAGGGTCCGCGTAAGTTGTTGGTGAACAAGGGCAACCTGATGAGAAGTAGGCTACTTGAACAAGGACAAGACATTCATGGACAAGGCTGGAGAAAAAGGAACTTTTGGAATGCTACAAGTAATCCCAATGACGCGTTAATTGCAGAGGATGTGGGACCTATGGATTCTTCGAAACCCAACATCTAGACCAACAAAGAAGCAACTAGTAGCTCAGTGTTCCAACATTCGCAAGCAGCAACTGCTATCACAACTAGAGATTGAAGAGGTACAACACAAATGCTATGCCAAGGGGGGGCCAGGACAACAGGTCAGGGGGGAGATATCATCATCATCTTCCCCACCCGAGATTGGGTACCAAGCCCCAATAACTACAAGCCTATCCAATGCAGAGAGGCTTAACACAAGAGCAGCTGACCTGACATTGATCATAACCAAGCTGGTCACCTAATCATCACTAATCATGGCAGCCCAAGAACAAGCTCTGAGCACAAGATCGATAGAGGCCGTGGTCTACCACACCAGACAGGATTCCAGGTGCAGACTGTGCAAAGATGCCCCTGAGACAATCAAGTACATAACAGCGGGATGTAAGATGCTAGCAGGCAATTGACCCAGAAATTGACCCGGAAATTGATCTCAGCGTACCACCTTGATGTCTCAGTTCCTAGAATGCATCTTGGGGATCGAAGAGCACGGAGAAAGAGCCTTGCTGGAAAAGTTATGGTACTCGTGACGTATTAAATGTCACCTACTATTTGGCAGATATATGAACTAATATGATATATGAAATGTATAACCTTCTCAGATATTAGTTTACTTAAGACCAGATGTTCTTTTTCAAGAGTGAAATCTGGTCTCTCATTTTGGGCAATTGGTCATAGGCTTATAAAAACACAGCAATATACAAGCAACCATTGTAGAAGTGATGTGGGATGTGAGAATAAATAGCATTACAATGGTGTGCTTACAGCCCTCATCACTAACTTAAGGGGGTACAACTATCAGTAAACTGCAAGTAGCATTGGACACAACTCTCAAACACTTTGAAATGTGAGATGACTACTTGTAGGAAGTGTATCTACATTATCATTTGCTTATGTACTGCAAACCCTGATTCACCCGACTGTTATTGGCTGGCTGATAAAGTAACACTGTGCACAGACTAAAAGATGTCTTCATGTGTGATAATCTCACCTTGATGTTTCCTCCACCAGGTGAATGGCTCACATTGTCCATGGAGCTCACTTTGGACTGAGCCTTTTCCCTAAAGCACACTTTGTGGGACTCGATCTTCACATCACCACCACCTGCAGCACACATGGTTAATCAGTCTGATGAACATCTACATGTATGCATGCATATATGGACACAAGCTTACATATTCATGAGCATGTGCAAATCAGATATAGCTTCTACACTCCATCACTGTGAACTAGTTCACAGTCAAGAATTAGCTTATCTCATGTTCATATATAATATTCTACATTTATGTATTATTATAAATTAATTTAGATAATGTCTTTATTGGCTTTTAACCTGGACCTCACAGCTTAATTTTGCTAAATTGTATGTGAAAGTGTGAACAATAGAGAGTACTTGAATCCTTGAAATGTTGTTGCTGAAGATAAGTATGGCTTTTGACAGCAGTGATAATGCTATCCAAATCGATACACTAATAAAACAAGCTTATGTTCATGCTTATTGTAAGAAACGATGGTGTCCCACCACTTGTTTTAAGGTTTGAGTTCACATGAAAGGAAGTCTGATTTAGTTTTACCAATAGTTATAACATCCAATGTGACAGGGTCACTACAAAACTTGAGAGGGATTTTTATACATTTAATGTGTAGTATATAAAAACATATACACTCAAACTGGACAGTTTATGGTTACACCTCGCTACAGTAAAACAAAAGCAGTCTAATCCAGCAGCCCTGCAATACACTGCATTAAACTTGGAAGTTTGTCTAATATTTAGTATAATCTCACTCATATAATGGGGTGGACAAAGTCAAACTATCTCGAACCTTCTAAGTATGATTGAAAGTAGGATTTAGTGACTGTTTTATTAGACTGCATTGGTTTTAGCTAGGTGCACCTAGTAAACTGCCAACTCAAGTGTTCATGGAGATAGTTTATCCAACGTGGCTTTTGAGCAATATGTATGAAATACAGCAATGGATTAGCTAATGCAGTATTTCCCAGCTCACCAGGCTTGTGCTTGATGTTGTCTTTGGAGCCGCACTTTGATGTCACCTTACTCAGGTCCACCTTCTTGTTAAGTATCTGCACCTATCAAATGTCACACAGGCCTTTTTATCATGAGTGTGTAAGTGTGTGTGAGTGTAAAAGTCCAATTTACACCTTGAATTACCACCATACCAAGAGGATGCTCTCCAAAAGACTAGGATCCAAATCAAGTAGTGGAACATAAACTGTACTCCATATTGTGGCAATTATGCAATGGCAAAAAAAACAAGATATATTCAGATTGCAACTTCAAGATCATGCTGCTTCCTTTACAATGTGATGTTGCCAAATGTTGAGAATTCAGGCATATTTATAAAGCAATGACTTGATTTTGTTATTTCTTTAAATGAACATACAGTACCAGTCAAACGTTTGGACACACTTTCCCATTCTTTTTTAACATTTGCTGTAAAAATGGCAGAATCACCCTGGTACAGACAGTAAAAAAATGACAGACAACAAAAAATGAAGCTCAGGACAGCATAATTTCAGGAGATCCCAAATGTACATTTCTTTAGCACTGTGTCATAGAACCAGACAATCTTAACAGAGACAGAGCAAATCAGAGGCCAGTGGTGTTTGTTTGGTTGACTTTAATATTTGATTAGTAATAAATGAATTAGTGACAGGGCAGGACAACACAGGAAGAATTTAAGGAAGCAAGGACTGTAAAGCAGGTTCTGGGAAAGGGCTCTAGCATCAGGCTTGCAAGCATGCTCTCCAATAATTCCCTCGACTTCCGAAGGTCCAATCGAGAGCATCACTAAATGTTGTAGCCATAAGTACTATAGCTTGACTTGACCTTTTTAAAGGCGTTCATATACTGTATCAGCTCTCTATTTGAAAAGTGCTTAGTTTCCTTGTAGAGTAAACATCAGGTCACCTTTTCGTCTTTGTAAGTAAGTTAGTTGTTGTTTTACAGTGTGTTGAAGGTAAAGTAACTTCTGCTGCTACTGGCTAATCACACCAGGGTCTTAATCTAGGATAGCTTAGTAAAATATTGGTCTGTTGTTGCAGTTGTTGTTGTTGTAGCCGTTGGCTTAGTGTTTAGCGCTGTGTAAATACTGAAGTGCCGTGAAGTGAAGGAAGGCCCGCAACTTCTGATAAGTATCACACTACTACTTTTCCTGCTTGCATTTAGTAGCACTTAAACGTTTGTACTTTAAAATGTGTTTTCATAGTATTCCTGTTCACTATTCCACCCGTAGACAGAGATACTTCACCAAGCGTAACCGTAACCTTTCAAACCTCAGTCACTTCTCCATATCTTCTCCCTCAGCCTTTTCTCTCTCTGTAGGACTGTGGAATTGCCAGTCGGCCGTGAACAAGGCAGATTTCATCTCAGCCTTTGCATCCCAGGCCTCTCTTCACGTCCTGGTGCTGACGGAGACATGGATACGTCCTGAGAACACGGCAACACCAGCTGCTCCGTCTGTCAACCACCCCGCTCATCAGGGCGAGGTGGTGGGACAGGTCTGCTTCTCTCACCACACTTAAAATACACATCCACACCACTAAGTATCAACGTTAACTCATTTGAATACCATTTCACCTTCAGGTTCAACTGAACCTATCAAAGTTTTTTTGTCGTTCTCTACCGCCCACCAGGTCCTCTAGTTTGTGAAGGAGTTGGACATGCTCCTCAGCACCCTCCCTGGTGACGGGACTCCGCTGATAGACCTCTGGGATTTCAACATCCACCTCGGGGGAACGCAGGCTGCTGACTTCATGTCTCTCCTGACTTCCTTCGGCCTCACACAGCAGGCAGGCATCTGGACCTCATCCTGACACGTAACTGTATCTTAGACTTAACCTCTGTCACACCACAGCACATCTCTGATCACTTCTTCATTCAGTTCTCGGTCTCACTTCCCCCACCCTCCCCATTCCCTGTAACATTTTGTTGCAATCTCTATGAATTGTCTCCCTCCCACTTCTCCTCCCTCTTAACATCCTCCCTTCCCCCCATTGATACATTCACAATGCAATGCACTAACACTGCCACTAACACCTTGCTATACACACTAACCAGTCTCTGTCCCCTGACAACCAGGCCTGCGCGACCCTCCGTGGCTAACGGACGTGCTTCGCAAAGAGAGGTCCACGCTTCGAGCAGCTGAGAGAAACTGGGGCAAATCCAAAGACACAGCCGAACTCCTAACGTATCAGTCCCTTCTTACATTCTTCTTACATTACATCCTCCTCCCTGACTGCTGATGACTTCTCTTTCTTTGAGAAGAAAGTCATGGACATTAGCTGCAAATTTCCTGAACCCACCTCCCCCACCCACCTGCTGTCCACTAAAACTAAGACTACCAGTCTCACCACCTTCTCTACACTGTCTGAGACTGAGATCACGGATCTCCTCTGTCACCGTCCTACCACCTGTCCTCTTGACCCTATTCCCTCCCCTCTCCTTCTATCTATCTCCCCCTCCATCATAACATTTCTTCTCCATGTAATTAACTCATCTCTTGCTTCAGGGACCTTTCCCTCTTACCATTACTCAAAAAACCTTATTTCAACCCATCCAGTATCTCTGCTACCATTTCTGTCCAAAACACTTTAACGTGCTGTTTTTAATCAACTGTCTACTTTCCTTAAACAGAACAACCTGCTCGACCCCAACCAGGCTTCAACTCCGGTCACTCCGCAGAAACTGCCCTCCTGTCGGTCACTGATGTCTGCCAGAGCTGCAGTGAGATCATCTGCACCAATCTACATCCAGACCATCCTCCAGCCTTACACCCCCGTCCGCCAACTACGGTCTGCCTCAGAGAACCGCCTGGTGGTTCGATCTCTCAGGGACGCCCGCTCATATTCAAGACTTTTCTCCTGTCCCCCATTGGTGGAACCATCTCCCCATATCCATCAGAGAAACAACCTGTCTGGCCACTTTCACAGAGAGACTAAAGACTCATTTGTTCCGGGAATACAACAGCACTTAAAAAGATGTAACTTTTTACTAAGTATAGCATATTGTACGTTATTATAATGGAATTGTATTTTTAGTTTGAATTTTATTTTTTATTTGAAAGTCGCTTTGGATAAAAGTTTCTGCTAAATGACTAAATGTAATGTAATTGTATATCTGTTCCACATTTTCATAGTCGAACATCTACTCCCACCTGTAGCAGCTAATCAAAACCATACAATTTACTGCTTTCTTTGAATACTGAAAAAGTTTAGTTTAGTCTGGCCCCCCACAACAGTGCCAGTTTTCCATGTGGCCTCTGTTACAGCCTGGCTCAAGGTTGTAACAAGGTAGGGAGTCCCGCGGGCCAATCACAGCCTGCTTTCAGATTTCATATTGTCCCGCAGCTTAGGTCTTATAATGTGTTATTTATGGCTCGCTAGCTCTGTCAGAATAAATTAATAATAATAATTCATAAAACGTTAAAATGTAATTCCTGTTACAGGACCATGCTAATTCTATCTGGCTCTGCATCCATGCCGCAAACCCTTCTCCACTCATTTATGCCATGGCGACTGCAAAGAAAAAGAGAAAAGTTGACAGTGAGGGTCACCGCTTTCAGGAGCGATGGGAATTACAATACTTCTTTACTGAAAATCGAGGCAATTGTGTTTGTCTAATTTGTAAAGAGACAGTTGCCTTGTTTAAGGATTTTAACATAAAGAGACACTATGAGACTAAACACGCTACAACATACGACAAGCTAACAGGGAGTGACCACGCTAAAAAGTGAAGCAATTTCAAGCTGCTCTGGCATTGCAACATCGGTTCTTCACGCGGACCTGTGAGTCAAATGAAAATATTGCCAAAGCCAGCTACGAAGTGAGCATGTTAATAGCTAAACATGGCAAACCTTTTACTGAAGCAACGTTTATCAAAGACTGTGTCTTGAAAATAGTGGAGAACATTTTCCCCGAGAAGAAGGAAGAAATTATGAATGTTTGCCTGGCACGCAACACTGTGGCACGGAGAGTTGAGGACATATCGTCAGATATTCAGAGACAACTGGGAGACAGGGGAGAGGCTTTTGATTATTTCTCATTAGCCTGCGATGAAAGCACCAATGCATCTGACACTGCACAACTACTGATTTTTTTATCAGGAGTTGACGACAACATGAACGTGACAGAGGAGTTGCTTAACCTCAAAAGCCTTAAAGGGCAAACCAGAAGAACAGATTTATTCTATTTGTGAAGCTGTTGATGATATGAAACTACCATGGAGTAAAGTTTCTGAGCTCATTACCGATGGTGCGTCGGCCATGGCTTGTGAGTGAAGTGGATTGTCCACACTGATCTGCAATAAAGTCAGCGAAGAAGCAGGTAACGCTATTAAACTTCACTGTATCATTCACCAGCAGGCTCTCTGCACCAAACATCTCAAATTTGACGATGTTATGAAACCAGTGGCAAAGGCAATCAATTATGTTCGCTCTAAAGCTCTATACCACCGACAGTTTCATGCAGGCTGAATACGGTGACATAATATATCACAACGATGTGAGGTGGCTAAGCTGCAGCAATTTTTTTCTCAAAGAGGAAATTGGAAATTTTTTGGGTGAAGATGCAGTGGTGAGCCAGCTATGCACTCACATCAAGGCCTTTGGAACCAAACTGCAAGACATTTGTCCCAAACAGAGCCCTGTACCGCACACTTCCCAGCTTTGAAAGAGGTCATTGACAGTTTCCCACAGGACAACATCGGTGCGCAAATGAAGACTTATGCAACATCTATCGCATCTCTTTCAATGGAATTTAACAAACACTTTCGGGACTTTGCGTTATTGAAAAGGACATGTTGCTTTTCTCTTCTCCCTTCTTGATGCTCCTCCACAGCTGCAGTTGGAGCTCATTGAGCTGTGATGCCATGACGAGTGCCGCGGAATACACCAGCCGCGGAATACACCAGCCGCGGAATACACCAGCAGTGTTCTCTTGTTGACTTTTACTGGCAGCTGGACAAAGGCAAGTTTCCAGAAATGTGGTCATTCGCTACTGAGCTTATTCGGCTCCACATATTTGTGTGAGCAAACATTCTCAGTCATGAACGTCAACAAGAACCGATTGAGGTCAAGGATGAGTGACTCCCACTTACGTGACATTTTACGCATCTCAACCACTGCCCTCAAGCCAGACCTGGTCTCTTTACTGAAATCTAGATCTCAGTATCACCCTTCTCATTAGTGTCAGCAAGTTATCTGTTCCTTGATCAATCTGAAATTTAGTGTTTTGAACGATAACACCTGTCACTATTAACAGTGAAAAGCCTAAAGCACACTAATGCTCTTGGACTTATGGCACTTATTTTTCTAAACTCTTAAATAAGATTTTTTTAGAACTGTTAATGTTATGTACCTGTAGATGTCACACAAACTATTGCTTTCTGAAAGATCTTGTAAAATACATGGGCAAATTTCCCTTGTTTTAAACTTTATTGATAACAGACCACTTTGTATTACTTATAACTCCTGTTTAAAATGTTCATGAGATAAAGATATTTCCCACTACTCAAAATGTAAGGTATTCTATACAGTTTGTTCAGTGTTATCTGACTCTCCAGATATGAATGAAAGTCATAATTGTGTTTCTAGAGTTTTTCCTGTCTGCCTGAGTGGCTTATATTTTGTTACATTGCCATTTGAAAAATAAAGGTAATTGTGACAATGAAAAGTGTTTTATAACAGTGTGTATTTTCATGTAACTTTTGTGTTAAAAAAAATGTCAGAAGGAACTATTGGCCCCTGGGCATCTTCAATTTATCATATTTGGCCCTCTTTGCAAAACGTTTGGACACCCTTGGCTTAAGCCGTAACAGAAAGGCTCTTTTATGGATAACACTGGCAGTAACCGGGATGTAACTGCCTCAGCAGAATACACAAAATATATCTCTCCTTGCAGATGCTAAAAATAATAATGCAAGCATTAGCTAGCTCTTGTCAAAACCAGAAGAAAACGGGACAAAAGTTTTAAAGATTAAATCTTTTGGTGCTAGTTTACTTAACTTCCCTACTCCTTCAACACATTGGTGTCATGCCCCTGCATGACCTGTTGTTGGTCTTTGTGTTTTACAGTTTTATTTTGAAGCTTTCTGTGTCTTGTTAAACACTTGTGAATGCTTCCTTCGTTGTCTTCTCCTCTGTATATACCGGCCCTTCTCCTTTGATGGTTCTTTGTTCTTTCTGAGTTACCTGATCTCCTTGATCTCCTTACTTTCATGGTGCCTTGCCGTTTGCCTTTTGTTTTTCCCCTGTAGCTTTTTTGTTACCTGATCACCTGCTTGTAAGTAATTTTTCTGTGTTTAATAAACCTTTGACCTGCTGGAGCCACCTGTACTGTCTGCATTTGGGTTCTTTCCCTGCTGCCTTAACTGCTTACCGTAACAGTTGGATACAATATCATAAATAAATGAGGCAAGGCAGCTGGCTATTTAGCTAGCTTGCAATCACTAACTAATGTTGGTGTTCAGGGTTTGTTTTTAATACAAATGTTCTCTTATATTGGTCAATATTACATTTGGTGTAATGACACTGATCCTAGATCAGCAATTGCATGCAATTTTGCCTTGAGTTTATGAATAAATAAGAATGATTTAGTGTAATTTGTTCTAATACTAAAATATGAATTAATCTGGTCTCTCGTTTTCCATGTGTACCTGGTGGGTGTGCTGTTAATTTTCTTTGTAAATGTGAGCATATCATAAAGGTAAATGAATAGTTTGCTCAATTTTGTAATTCTGTTAGCTTGTGACCAATAAGACATATTCAATTGTGTCATGTAGTGGTCTAGCAAATTGTAAAAAAAAAAACCCCCAAAAACCAAACAGCTCTACTGTACTGTCAATGTGATGAGGATTGTAATGGAACGTTGACAAACACCATTTCACTATATTATAGCAATATTACCAGTATGAACTGTTTGTACATTGATTTTGTTATGGTTGTAGGGTCTATTATAATCACTGCCATTATACGGATATGAGATTTTGTCATTTAGGTCCTGGAGCAGCACTCTAGCTTTCTTAATGGCAGCTTTACAGAGCTGAAAAATGTCCTTAGCATGCTTGATGATGTAAGTATTTTAGCTTAGATATGCATCAGAGAATTGGTCATGACACATTTGTTTTTACACTTGAAATCTCAACATGTGAGATATATTTGCTTTACCTCTCAACATGTATTAAGAAATTTTTTAGGGCAAAGTCAATGGTGATCGTACACTCTCACTCATACAATTACTAATGCTAACACGTAGAAGCATTGATATCAGCATTAGCAGTTACAGCAGTACTAATAAAACAATAATAAACAATACAATCATAATTGGTCATTGTGATTTTACTGTTAGTTTGAACTCTCACTCACACTGTCTGGTTGTGTGGCTTTAATAGTGTACTTTGTCTTTAACAGAATTCCAACTAAATGGAAAAGAGAGTCAGTCTCAGGGGCCTGCCATATTTCCTCTGAAGATTCTTCAAAGTTTCTAAGGACTGTGTAGAGGTGAGCTTGATCTTATCATTATTCTGTTGGCGCAAACATGTAAGTGCAAAACAACCACATGAAAATATTTTCTCCACATAAGCATGCAAAACAGCCAAATCACACAATATGCCTACTGACTGGGTTGTGTTGAATATACAAAAAGTAGCCAGCACTAAATGTTTGTGTAAAACCCTATCCCCATTTTATTCACCCTATCAGCTTTGCTTACTTCTTGCATTTCCTCTAGCACCACTCTCAACCAAATGTACAAACCCACTAATCCCACAATCTACCTTTCCCTATCATACACCACACCAACAGGGCACCAGCGGCGAAACATATAATTATGCAGTTAATTTTAATTTCAGTTTTTAGGAAGGCACAGACATTGAGTACAGCACGGCAAAGGAAATTAATGTTGGCATCCTCCTGATAAAAGAGGAGCTTCTTGATGTTTTGGTGGTGCTGGAAGATCAGATAATTCTGCATGGCATCAAGGACTACTCGCATGCAGAACTCTGCTAACAGTGCTACATGCACTGAACATTGAAGGTATATTGCAGCTCCTTTCGTGTAGTCATTCAGAATGTTCTCATGAATATCTGGGGTGAGCACTGCTCTGCAAGGGTTCAGACTGAGGAACAGACTTCTTCAGACAACTGTGTAGACACTACACTGAGACAGGAGTTTTGTGAAAGCTGCCAATGATACTTTGGGCATTATCTTTCATTGTAATAGTGAACAGTTCCTCCTCCCCCATTACAGGCCTCATCTTTTTAGGTGGGAGAACTTGCACAATTGGTGGCTGACTAAATACTTTTTTGCCCCACTGTAGAGTGAAAGATAATGGCAGAAGTAATGAGCACAGAGTACATGTGTGCACATTCTAGAGTTGAGATATATTAGCCACAAGCTTGAGCTGTTTCATGGGAAAAACAGTTTTTCTCTGTACAATATTTTATTACTTTGCCCATCTGTTTAAATGAAATCTTTGAAGACCTGGGTTTGGTTTCTTGAAGTGTCGCTATTTAGCAGACTTTCGGGAGCAGGAACACACCACCATTAAGTCAACCACACCACTACGCCATTCCTGCATAAATACCATACGTAACCATCCCTTGTTTCGCTGTCGCTTACTGCGCATGGCAACAGCTATCATTAGCTGGGGCGTCTGGCACCGGGTCCAGGGCCAGGGCCCCCAGCTACCAACCACTGCAGCTAGCACCGGCCGGGATGCCGGCGCCCTCTGCCGACCACGTGCACCGACCACAGCAGCTGAGGGTGTCCAGCACCGGGATGCCGGCGCCCTTGGCCGTCCACGTCCACAGCAGCTAGCATCGGCTAGGGCGTCCGGCACCGGGATGCCGGCGCCTTGCCGTCTACCAACCACAGCAGTTAGCATTGGCTAGGGCATGATTTATGGTATGATTTATCCCCAAGTACTTAAAAAGCTTGCGACGCCTTGTGAGTCTGACCAATTGTGCAGTACTCGAGTCCAACAGCAAGAGGCAGCAGCAACACGCCACTGAGCATCTGGCCTGCTGTAAAGAAGAGTTCGACCTACAGTAGCGCTGGATTTGTTGACTTGATTTGATAAACAAATGTGTAATGTAATTTCAAGAGACAGTAAGTAGGATCTGTAAATCGACACCAACACTCTTGGCCTTTATTTTATCCCTCGCATTTCCCCTTCTTGCTCCAGTTCTTCTTAGCAAAGGACTATTCTTTGAACTCCTTTGCTAAGGTAAACGGATTGTGGGGCGGTAGACATGTAAATCATATTTTCTAACAATAGGTATATGAAAGTAATGGATAAAAATAATATAATTTAAAAAAACTACACAAATCTAAGATCAACACAACATTTTTCAGGACAGGATTGCAAACCAATCCGGGCTGAGAAACTGTTCACAAACTGCATAGTTGAGGACAATTTGCTGTCATCTGTAGCTGACCATTCTGGGCCATAATTTAAAAAGATGTCTGTCACCAAACTGTCGAGCAATACGGCTGTACAGATGGACATCTTTTTTTTATTTTTATTTATTTTTATAAGGCATAAGGTGGTACTAGATACTTAGGTGGAGTAAACTGTAGTTTATATCCTATAGAATTCTATTTCTTTCAACTGGTAAACTGAAAATACTCAATCTAAAGGATTTAAGTACAACTGAAGTTAATCTGACTAGAAAAATTTATTCATTTTTAATTGTTACAAAATTACTTGTCTTTTCATGTTCAATCTTAAAATGTTAAGGCAGCCTAGACACAGAGGTTAAAAAGAATAGTTTTTTATTCCAGTGAAACATGCATAACAAATTAGGAAAATTCCTACAAAGGGTCCCTGTTCTTGAGAATGAAGTTGAATATGGGATTAGTTTCCACTGCTGCAACAACTGATCAGGTGATAAGACTTGAAGAGAGGCCACAGACGGGGATTCTTGAGACTTCTCAGAGGGATGTTACCGGATGAGCTCGTTGTCTTCAGAGCTGAAAGCTTGTAAATTGTGAACTGTCATGACAAAACAAAACTGATGAAATGTAGGAGTGTAAGGGGGGAATTAAAAGCTTCTCATCTGGGTGCATATTACAAACTAACTAGTGCTGTTTCCTCTGGATTATCCTCCCTGATGGTATCAGACAAATTTAAAATGAATCTTTCACCTTAAATGTCAGTTAGCTGCGTATTCCAGGATTACTTCAGGCTTTGTACCTGCTACATTATTCTTCTGGCGGATCTGTCTTAATGAATCTATTAAGCCTAGTACTTAGTATAGTCCATATTTGTTCTGCAGACAAAATATATTAAACTTTCTGAAAACCCCGTTTTTTTTGTTTCACAAGCACATGAGTGTCCAAGCTCTCTCTCTTTCTCATCTCTTCTTTCTCCCTAGATACTCCTCCTTGTCCTCTCTTTTCACTCAGGCATCTCAGACCCCTGCTGTCCTAGCATCTCTCCCCTGGCTATTGGTGCATCATTCCAGATGTTTTGGATATGGATCTTCGTCCTCCAGGAGATTCAGCCTCTTCTAAAGTTTCGGTTTAAATGAGCTTAATTGCCATGAAAAGACAGTGCTTATGTTTCCAAAGAAACAAATATTAACAATAAAAAATGTATTCTTTATAATGACAGTTACATCATCATGTATACTTAAAAAATAAAATAATAAAAAAATTAAAAAAGGTAAAATTATCTCTGTGTCCCTTGTGTGCATGTTGTCTCTCTCTTGGTCTGTTCCCCTCTCCTGTCTGTGAGTGGTGTGCTTTGTGTAGTCTGTACTCTTCCAGGTAGCTCAGGTCCGGGCTGTCTGGCAGCAGAGTTGCTTGACGTCCTCCTGGATCCATATACTTCATATATGTTAAGAATCTATAATTTTGTTATCCTGATGATCCATACTGTAATTTTACTATGTTGTCTTTTCTGTACAAATTGCATGTCTTCCTGGGTTTCCTGAGGTCTTTTCCTCTCCTTTCCCTCACACCTTGTGTCCTCCACACCCCTTCCTTGCTTTTCCAATTCCTGCCATCCTATTTTTATACCTCCTCAAATCTCTCATTCTTTCCCTCTATCCCATTACTCACCACACTTAATTACAGTCTCCGAGGACCTTTTCAGATGTCACCTCCAGCAGATCTCCGCTGCCAGTGAGGAAACTCCACTACACTGGATGAATACTGATCAACAGGGGTAGGATGAAATGGGCATTATCAATAGACAACAATGTATACATAAAGCCAGTTGCTGTCTCAACTGGGATACTTCCGTTAGTTTGCTTACTTGACTTCAATTCAGTTTTATTAAAATTGAATGTGTTTGTTCTTTAAAACTTAATCATAACCATGGCTGCCATTTTAATTTGTCGGTCATCCTCCCGAGATGGCAACCGTTGGGGGTGAGAAGCATTTTGAATTCATCATCTGTGTACTCATATTCACATGTAGTGAATGCACTCAAAATAGGAAGTGTAAGAACGGAAATATGTGAATTGACACACAGCAAGTCTACAGCCATGCTAACGGCTCAGTAGCCTCACTGAGGCACAGTGATGCTAACATAAGCATGCTAACATGCTCACAATAACTCAATTTAGTTTTATTTTAGTGCCATATAAAGTTATTTCAGGGCACTTACAGGGCAATAACAATGATAACATTTAGCAGGTAATGTTTACCATGCTCGCCATCCTAGTGTTCACGTTTTAGCATGCTAACATTTGCTTATTAGCACCAAACAAAGTACAGCTGAGGCTAATGGGGATTGCATTATTTTTATATGCATTGGACAAAGGAAATTTTCATCAGGCTAGTGGATGTTGAGATATTTAACTGAAAAAGAAATGAACATGCTGAAGTGACTGTTTGATAGGCATTCTTGAAAGAAAAACATCCAACAAACAGCTTTTGTGTTTCAATGCAGATAAATGCTGGCAGAGGTATGCATTGTGCATTTTGTGTATAGTTAAGAATTGCTTATGATATATCATGCCATATCCTTTTGTGTCTGTCTCTTTTAGAGAAAGTGACATGAGACAGACATAACATGAAACCCATTTATAATGTATGTCACCACAGTTAGACTTTATGAGAATACATGTTTCATTAACCTATAGAATATAAGATCTGTGGCTCCATAGTTAGTAAGAAGGTTCTCCTACTTCAGAAGGGAAAAGGTGTCTTCTTTAGTCACATGTTTCATGTCTCAGGTCATTTCAAATTTAACTTAAATAAATCAGCCCCTTCAAAAACTTCTCCCAGTCCCACATTATCTTTTGCCAAAGTTTCCTAATTTGCCTGTGTATTAGTTTTATTTCGAAATGTGACACATGTAGTCAGTGGTGACAATGTTTTCTTCATTTGTTCATGTTTTCTTAGGTTGCAGTGCATTGAGCTTTCTCAGCCACCATACATTTGGAATCAGGAGGATATATGTAGTATATGTGATATATAATAAAACAAACTTTACACACCGGGGACGTAACGAATAAACGAAAATGCAAATTGCACGCATGCAAATATTTACTCTACTACATCTTGTGTCATCTACTAACTATCCTGCATTGGTGCTGCTCTACATGTTGTCCTCGAGTTCATTGCATTTATAATTTTGTGTCCTTTGTAATATAATACAGGGTGATTATAAACACAAACAATCAACAGGTCATCTGGGTGCATATTAGGTCCAGATGTCTGTTCCGCACAACATACTTGGTTGAAGCTTTTATTAGGTGTGCAAAAGCTTCAAAATAAAATCCCTTTTTTGCCGCATAATATTTGCTTTCTGTGTGAAAACACTCACACTCAAAACAAGAGCTCATAAAAATATACTGACGAATGAAAAAATGTATTTCTGGAATATTGAATTTGTATATTTTGCCTATTAATCTTTTATTTACCTTTTTTAAATGACTTTCAAATCTCCCCTTATGAACAGCTGCAAATCACACAGACCACTGTGAAACTTGATCAGCATCAGTGAAGAAATGAAATTCAAGGTCAGGATGGGGAAAGGCTGGTAAAAAGTTGAGAACCCAGTCAGTCCAGACTGCATTTTTTTGCTGCTGTTTGCCTCTTTTTGTCTCTCACTCCTGCCCCTCTCTAATAAAGCTGATGTGTGCCCTCTCTAATAAAGCTACAATCCCATAATACTAATCTCATAAACTAATGAGTGCTCAGCGCTCAAAACGTGGGTGGCTTTGTAATGAAATCATACAGCTATAAACCGTCCGGGGTGTTTACAGATATTGCAGAAAATGATATTTAACATCATCAAAGTTTAAAATGCCTTTAGTTTTAAAGTCCTTTGAGAGATAGGTAGTCAGCCAACTGCCAAATTTGACTCAATTTAATGTCAGTTCAGCTGCGAGTGTCTGACTCACTGTGGACAAAAAAATAACTTTCCAGCAATGCACTACTGACTTTCATAAATTATCCAACAAAGACTGTCTGTCATTTGTGAACCCAGAGCTTCCTTCCTCTATTACTGTAACATTCGAACTGTCATCAGCAAGAACAAACTAAAGCATAGCACTTCGAAAAATAATCCTGCTTCCTTCTTATAACCTCTTAACAACAACAAAGCAACTGCATCCAGTACTGCACTTTGCAACACCTACACCCATTTACACTTCTCCTTTTCGCTCCCTAATTGTCCCAACAAGACAGGCTATCTCAAGACATGTACATGTTTGCAATTTGTAGACAACACTCTTGTCTTTGAGGGAGCTTTGAAAAGATTTGAGCAGACCTGACCCCCAGAAATAATATGAAAATTCCTCATCCATGTTTGATTGACTTGATATTATTTATTAGGAACAAATCCCCTGAGATGTACCACCTTGTTTTCAAGGCTCAACAACAATAATACAATACAAAAACAATTAGGCAAAACATTTAACAAAAAATAACAAGCTAATTAAATGATACTAAATGTGACAAGAACAAAAAAACTGTTATAGAAAATCAGGAGCTCATACTAAAATGAATATTCCTTCATAGATAGAAAAGTATTAATGTCAGTGAAAATATTAAGTAATAATGTTACAAAACACAATAATAGAGGTGTTATTATGGACATGTACAACTGGTCCTGCAATGAGAAGACAGGGACTTTCTGAACAAGTAGAAAGATGATTTGAACGTGTTCAGGTAGATTATTCCAGTAGGAGGGAGTTGTAGAGCTTGAAGGTGATTTCTTTATCCAGGGTGAGTCAGAAACTTGTGAAAGTATCACCAAAGCTTTGGCCTCCTTTTGTTTATGTGCCAGAAATCAATAAAGTAATTCTCTTCAAATCTAACCCAGTGAGCCACGACATACAAATGGCCAGTAGTAGCTAATGCTCTGTCAGAACTGGTCTGGGTTGTTTACAGGAACTAATGTCTCTATTGTGAAGTGGCGTATGGGAAACCAGTAAGAAAATGCTGACAGGGACTGACATATTAGTTGTTACCACTGATCCACTCAGACCTGATGACTCTCATTTGTCAGACAATATTACTTTCTCTTGTTGTTATTACTGTCGTTATATATACTGTAGTTCTCAGTTAACTTGAAAGGGTGGGACATGATTATATTAGCTTTTATGGGAGGCTGTACAGAAGCAGCTGTTATTGAATTTTGGTTTATATGAGTGAACGCTGAACGCTGGCCAATGCTCTGCTGCGTACTGAAATCAATCGACAGTGTATTCACAGACCACACAACAATCCACTCTCATGATGTTACTGCATAGCTGTCCCTTTATCACTACTCATTGCAGATTTTTACAATCCTGTCCTTCTTCAGTAACTCACTAAATCTCTATAGGCTTAGGCATTTTCTGTGCGTACAAATACACAGTAGAACGTGTGTCTATAAATAAAATAAAATAAAATGTAATGGGTGGCCCTAGAATCCTTTCCCCTCCCTCTGAGACATAGCCAGAAGCTCTGTTTTTCTTCCTCTTCTGTTATATCTTTAAAGGTATTTGTCATTCTTAGATCCCTGACTCAGATCTTCATCAAAAGTGTTTTCAGGTGAGATCATGAGCTCGACCAACTCCGCAGTTGCAGGAGCTGCTGACCAAACAACCATGTAGGTGAGGTTATTTTGATTTCTGTTGAGAACTGGGGTTGCTGGTTTAGTTCAACCCCCTGTTCCCAGATACACTTGGGAGCCTGGGTTTCTTCCTATTTCCATTCAGTGCCATGATCTGTCTGCCCTTTCCTCAGTTGTTTTTTGAACAGGAGGTTTGCCACAACAGAGCTGAAACTAATGCAGCCACATCCAGGAACATTAGGTTTTTGACCACTAGGAGACACAAGAACACAATAAAATGGCACACAGCCCTGGCTTATTAATACCATTTGCTTAATGTGTTAGCAAAGAGCCTATTTATAATAAATGCGCTACAAAACTATGACCTAAAAGAGGGTAAAAAGCTCTGTACAGCTGCAGAGTTGGGTGAAAATTCTCTCTTGAAAACCCCTTTCACATTACAAAGAGTCTGTTTTGATATGGATAATACTGAGTACATGTACCTAAGGACTGAAATTAATATTACACACGTACAATAACTTGATGTGGAAAGGTTTTTGGAATTTCTTTGTTTTTCTAGAGAGGGTTTCATGGTTTTCTAATTTAATTCATTGCTATATACCAGTCATGAGTAACTGTACTTTAAAGGCCATTCTACATCTGCTTCATCGGTCAGGCAGCTGGTGGCCAGTCCAGATTGAACTGGAATTGAAACGAAGCATGAGCCAGCTAGACCACTTTGTGATTGAATCAGAGAGCATGCAGGCCTCAAAATTAGTGTCCTTGCAGGACAAAAGTCACGTTAAAAGACTAGTCATAGGCAATGAGGGAGCTGCATTAACTCAGCTATGTAGCCTACAGTCTGATGGACAGATGAATTGATAAGCAAACAAAGAGGTTCATTGACAAGGAAAACACTTACCTGTATGTAGAGCCAGACAAAACTAAAAACACCTCATGATTACCTTAGGGAAGAGGAGAAAAATACCATATGCCACCGCTCACTTATCCCAGCACAAACTGACATTAACACGTGTGGAGAGGGCTGCTGATGTGTGATATTGGTTTCTGTGACAACAGTATCTGTCTGCAAGGTCCACTGCTGTCTAGACGCTCAGCAGGGAAAAGAGGCTCTGGAAATTGGAGGGCAGCTTCTGCGGGGGACGAAATGTACAACATTTCAAGACCTTTTTTAAGGGCACCCAGAATTGGATTTAAGATCAATTTAACAACCAAGATAAGAGCTGGCGGAAAAAAAGTGCTGCTGATTGAACACAGCCAGTAACCTTTCTGACGCTGAAGGAAAGACATCAGGAAATTAACTATTAAGAAAATGAACATCCAGCTGTGTTTATTGTCACAGATGCAATGAAAACAAAATGTGTTGTGGTATATTATATTAATCCTGCCTTTATGACTCCAACAGTAACCACTTCATTACTCCCTTTTAACTGTCAGTATCATCATCTAATTTCACAGAGATCTTTAACACCTCATATACAAACTTTCCAATGAACCATCTGCCTTCCATCAACTGGTTCAAGTAGTAGTGATGCCGCAAGATGAATAACAATTTTGTCTCACGGTCAAATAAGTTGCAAAATCAAGGCAGCAGGTCAGGAGGTCTGCTGTGTAGCAGTGGAAGCGTGAAGTGAAACGTGATGTCATGTCAGGTCTTTTACTTATTGTTTTCTATTTGTATCTGGTTTAGTGTCTCATCTGCATGGTGATATTGTGCTGAATGTCATTTTAAGTTTCAAATGAAACTGCCTCAGTCAGTATGTCATGTCATGTTGTTGCGACTATTCATTTATTAATTAATTTTTTATTTACCCACCAGGGGACAGAAACAACAAACTGATACTGTACATTTATATGCTCATTTTTTTGGTTAAACAAACAATTGCCTATTATATATCTAGCTTTCATTTGCAGTCATGTTTCTGTCCATGATTCTAGTCCAATGTTTACACTCCTGTTAGCTCTGCTTTTGCTCTTCATCAACCATCCTGAGGGGAAAAGAGAGAGAAAGAGAGAATGCTCTTTGGAGGTGAGCTGAGCAGTTGGTGATAAATGTCAGTGGGTTTGTCACTATGATCAGTCCCTTTAATCCACAAGTCTCTAGCATCATGTCATGTTTTTGAAACATTAATTAATAAATGTTTTGGGCCACTAAGGAGAAGAATAACACCACCTCTGACATAAAAAGTTGTTGAAGCAGGAAAGAAAACTGCTGCATAGGCTACTTTGTTAGGAACCGGACACACCAGGATTTAAAAGCTACATTTCACAGCAAAATCAATTCATTCCTATGTAATCGCCACAATCAGAAGATTCACTTGTGAAGGCAAAATTAATCCATGTAAATGTTAGGCATAGGATTAAACTTTAGTGAACCTTGAAATGCAAATGCACCATTGACCAATAGCAAGTTGCCTTGACAGTGCAGACCTTTAACGGTGCAGAAAACTGGAAAACTTACAAACTAGAGGACGCTAACATAGTTTGTGTTACAAAATTCACTTCTATATTCCACAAAAGAGCAATGATGTGCAGACAGTTATGAGACAGGAGTTGATGGTACAAATCATTTGAATAAACTGTGTGAAGTTATTGTCATGTTAGTGACCAAGCTAAGCTAACAAGCTAATGAGTTTGTGTTCTGACTGTTGGCAAGCTGCTTAGCTTGGAGAGTTTTATTTTTCTTCTTGAATAACTTTTTATTAAATTTAATGGTTTGCAAAGCTGAACAAAATTACAGTGAAGTTAACAAAAAGAGAGAGAAGCTCTGGGAGCTACAGTGACTGATTGAGTTAAGAGTTAGCTCGCCATCTACAGCAGTTTAACAACTAGTCTGGCAAGTAGTATCTTTGTCATCAAGCCTTCACCCCCACCTGGCCTCCTAGCCACTGTGAGTGCCACCTTTTATATTACACACAGACATTTGGTCTATTGTTAATATATATAATATGTATAAATTAAAGAAGTTCAGCTTTTACAGTGATATTGGACATTTTTAGGAACTGTTATTTGGGCTTTTTGCAAACTGTGGATCAATATCCACAAAGTCTACAGGCACTCCATTAAAAGTAGTAATATGTTACACTACTCTTCATATGTCTCTAATACTTGACTCAGTTCCTTAGATTTCTTCCCCTCATCCATTTCACCCACATTAGTGTAAAATTAAATTACAAATTTAAAATTTAAAATAATTTAAATGTCTGCCTGTCACGGCCTCCTTTCAAATCTAAAGACACAGAAGGTAATATTGAATGATCAAATAAAAGTTCACATGCCCATTACCCGTGTGTGTACACCTCTCTTGTCACAAAATGAAGGAGAAGGAAGAAAAGACACCGACACCGACTGTCTGTCCAATGCCACCATTACAGTGCCTTACTGCTGTTTTTCAAAAGGAGCCCGGATATCGGTGTGGGAGCAAAGCATGTATAGTCAATCTCTGCACTCTGATGTCAATAAACCAATAGCAAAGGTTGACTCCATGACGCACATTGAAGGACAGAGCTCCTCAATTGAATACTGAAGCAAGTGCATACAGAAATGTACAAACGACAAAGGAATGTGAAAAGACAAAGAAATGTAAAAAGATAATTCAAAAGGAAAAGAATACATAGAAAATACATAAATACACTTTCTGTCCATATGGAGCAGCACCAAACAAAGACACAACAGGCAACAAAGACATCAGAGGCAGAGCCAAGATGAAAGACTTCATCTTGAGAGTCTCTAGAGGAGGCTATGCAAAGACACATGCATATGCTAACACTCACTAATGCGCAGCATGTAGCATGTAACATCTCTCAGTGCAGGATTAAACCAAAACTATACAGCTACAGAACTGCAACTACTATTTTTAAAAGACACAAAGTCAAGAATAAAACAATAGGTGATGTAACAGAAATCTCCTCCTCCAGAATACATTTTGTCAATAGTCATCTGTTTAACAGTAAAATCTATTGGGATAATGCTTCCTAGGCCATGAAAAAAAAAATTTGTTGCAGTTTTACACAATTGTACAATTGATTGTGTTGTTTGCCTTTTTGTCAACAAATTATCAATACACCTCCGATATATTTGTTTTAATGGATTGAAGAGAGCCTCGTTGTCCAGACATGAGAACCATGTTAATAAGATGCATTAATTCTGTAAGACAGTGTTCACAGTGTAAATCCAAAATATAATTTTCATAAATTCTGATGAATATATTTTAAGGTTTGTCACTACAGTTTCCATCATGTTTTGGGTTATGTAAACAGGAAACATAATGTTTCCATGGAGTCAGTTGTGGGCTACAGCTAATCTAGACTTCTGCTACCTAAGCTGACAAAGAAAATGATTCTTGTCTGGTTTGTGTTGGGTTAGAGTTACCAAATGTATCTCTTTTTTTCTTTTCTTGTGTGGTATATATATAATATGTGGTAAAATTCTGTGTACAGGCTGGATACTGCTTTCAGTTTTAGACCTGCACAGAGCTCAGATCTTAACCGTGTTTTTACATTTAGGTGAATCTGCACCACTGAAAGTCATGCTCCATTAGCTAATAGCAGTTCCCCCTTGCTCTGTAACCATGGAAACAATCAAATTAACTTTCGATACTAAAGAAAGTGTCTAAATTAAATGATAATGAGGCAAGATCTAAAGTCATTAGGACTGCTTTTGTAAAATGTTTTTTGAAATGATTTCCGTAGTATGGTGTGTGACTTGTGTACACTCAGGTTATGACACTGAGAAAAATGGGTGTAATGTTTGATACAAAAAGTACATGAATTACAAAAGCATATATTTATCACATAGTAGAAATTCTGTATATTTGTACTGACAATGTAATTGCTTAGTGAGTTTCAGTTGTTTGGTACAGGTGTATTTTTCCCCATTTGTCTCAGAAGCACCACAGGTGACAGGTAGTCATTTTACTGCTTTACTGGATACTGGTGTTGCCTGTCATGTCGTAGAATGCCCTCCCTGTTGATGGATAGTGGAGGAAAGGCCTCTTCATCCTAGCTTACTGTCCAATTTTCAGGTTTCTGCTTTCCTTTTTCATCCAATATTTTCAAGCACGAAAAAATAAAAAGACATGGATTTCAAAACTGAAGAACAACTTAATCTATTTCTCTTTTGACAATGTATTTGATAAGTGATAGGAACAGACATAATTAAACACTGTTATGTTTAGTCCTTTATATTACAATCCTCAAAGATTTTTGATTAAATAGTTATTGGGATGTTTTTGTATATTAGAGAATGTATTTCAGGATGATCCTAATATGAAATGGCCAACGTAAAGTGGACTGTACATTGAATTAATTATAAAATGAACAACTTCATTAATTTATGGATTACACTTCAAAAATACCTTTGTATAATGTTGAAAAGTGTAAATGAACATTTCCCTTGATGCAGGTATGTTACGTCTTCTCTTTAGGGAAAGTGCTGGTAACAAGATAAACGAAACGGTCCTTGAGCCACAGGAGTGATAGATAATTACAATGATTTAATAATTCACAAAAAAACCCCACACAAAATGAAGCCAAAATAAGTAAAAATAATACAACAAAACCAGCCTAAGCTAGGAACTCCCTCTAGCAAAAAAAAACAGAAACACAAAACCTAGCTTCTTAGTCTAAGAAAACAGAATGGCCAAAACGTTACACAAGTGGCAGCAGCCTTTATCTAGTGTGTGTAACATATAATTCCTGCGTGGTGGTAAATGTATGGGGTACCCCAACTTCTCTAGTCTACCTGTCCTCCCACCACTTACCATAATAGCGGTTGTACACACGGCTGCGCAGGTCACTCCTTTTGCAGCGAGGCTTAGCCACAGCTAGTGGTAACACAGGTTGTGAGCAAATACACAACACTAACAGGAAGACATGGCATATTACGTAGTTTTACTGGCGCCTCCAATAATGGTACAGTATAGTTCAATTCGGATTCCCACGTCTTTCGTGTGTTTTTGTTCTCCTCTCTTCCTCCTTTTCCGTCTGCTCTCTCAGCCTTTTGTATCCTTCCCGGGCGTCGCTCATCAGTAGAAAGATCCCCTGAGCCATTAAGCAGCACAGGTGTGATGCAATCACCGTTGTTGCTGCCTGTAAGTCAGGACAGAGGAGAGGGAAAAAGAGAAAACAAAACAATTACATACCGGCCGTTCTCCAGCACGTAACAAGGTAACTAATGCCTAGACACAACTAACGCAAATCCAGAGACGCAGCCGAACTCATGAAGTATCAGTTCCTTCTTACATCTTTCTCTACACACATAACTGAATCCAAGACGACCTAATAAGATTGACTCTGCCTCCAACCCACAAAAACTCTTCTCCACCTTCTCCACCCCTCTCAACACCCCCCCG
>JAVQJD010100179.1:0-10524 GCA_036023655.1 Nannoperca australis
CACACACACACAAAAAAAACAACCAACCAAGTTAAATAAATAAAATCATGCATACATAACATTGATTCTGTTTTGCCAATTACAGTAGCCTACATCTCTTAGTTGCTTGACATATTCAACATCTTTGCTGGCTAAAGAGTATGCTTTTGTCTGGTGATGTCCCTTGAGCTTACATTGCATTATTGTTCCATACAATATTTTGACATTGTCCCATTTTTCCCTGCAGATGTGGGACAGCTAGCGTCCCCTCTCCATGATAAGATGTAATCCAGGTAGCTTTCACTGTACAGTCTGATTGTATTTCTGGTTTTGGTTGGCTCAGGTCTGGTTGTCTCAGACTTTGGTAAGATGTGTCAGCATTTCTACTCTGTTTTCAGTGACAACTCTTTCCATCACAACAGTCCAGTAGAGGAACTAAGAGTTGAGACACCCCTACCCGAGGTACAACAAAGCACACACATGTTTTTTTATACTTTTAATCTGTATAGTCCCTTTGTCTGAATGAAAGCGTGTTGTGTACCTATGACAACTGGTAACTGTGAGCTGTCGTATTAGCAGTGGTACAATAATCTATTTAATATAGCTTTTAATATGGTGATTTAGATTTGTATTCTCCTGTTTGTATATGTTTGCAAACCTAATATAACAATGTAGTTAATGGAAATTGTGCTTCTTTTTAATGTGGTGAAATGTTATTAAAAATGTACAATAAAATAAATCTTTAGGCACCCTTAGTCTTTCCTAAAACCATCCAACTGGCAACCATGGTACTACAGCATGTCCGTGGAATAGGGTTGAGATTAGGAAAAGATTCTGGTCGTGATTAAATGCTAAAAATACTCCTTAATGGTATTAAATTGGAATGAAACCTGAGGATGTGCCTTATTCATAATCCTTGTTCACAGTGTTTTACTTTTTACAGTTTTATATTATCCAACTACCGAATTTCCTCAATTAGTGACTTTACCTTATAATATTTATTAATATTTGTATTTTATTATGCAACTACCGTTTTCCTCAAGGCCTTTACCTGAACTGCAGAAAGTACCAGCCCTTTATTTGAAGCAGGCTTGTATTAGATGCAGGCCGTTATGTCTAACTCTGTGTAACTAAGTGTAATAGGTCGTATTTTAGTGTGGATCCTCGTTTTGATCCACTTGCGTTTGTTGTCTGTTAAAGTTACTGCTTTACACTTCCTGCATCAGTTTAAAACTAAAGTCCTCTAGTATTTCAGTGAACAGATATAAACAGTATGTTCAGATGGTAGTGCAACAGTGTGTTAAACAGTATGTACAGGTCATAGTGTAACAGTCACACAGAGGTGAGTTGTTGTAGAAATTTATAGTGAACGGTAGGAATGACTTCCTAAAACATTCTCTATGACAGCGGAGCTGAATGAGTCTGTTGGAAAGTGAGCTTTGAAGTGTGTCGTGGAGGGGGTGGCAAGGATAGTCCATGATGGAGAGCAGTTTGTTCAGTGACCTCCTGCTCTGCACTGACTCACACATCTCCAGGTTTTCACCAATGATAGTCCTAGCTTTGTTAATGACTTTTTTAATCCTGCTGGCATCCCCAGCACTCCCCCAGCAGACCACAGCACAGTAGATGGCACTCATGACTGCAGACTGGTAGAAGATCTCCAACAACTTGTTGCATACATTAAAAGATCTGAGCTTCCTCAGAAAATAGAGTCCGCTCATCCCCTTCTTGTACACAGCGTCAGTGTTGCTCCTATGGTCCAGTCTGTTGATCAAGAGCTCTTGTGCTCAACAGTACCGACCTCCTCACCCATGATGCTTATAGGCTCGGTTGCAGTTCTCTTCCTCCTAAAATCTACCACCATCTTCTTGGTTTTGTTGACAATTAGGAGCAGGTGACTCCTGCTGCACCTCTCGACAAAGTTTTTTTAACTTATGTAAAGTCTTTGATCAGGGGTACTCAGCAAGAATGGGTGGGGGTAAAGCAGGGGTTGCCTCTGTGTCTGAGGGGGTGTGAAGACTGTTCCAGTGTCTGAAGGCCCTGCAGGTGGTCCTTTGTTGAACCTGTTAAAGAACACATTCAGCTCATTGGCTCTGTCCAGGCTGCCTCCCTGCTGACGTTCCTTGATGTTGAAGCCTGGTATCTGCTACATGCCCATCCACATGTCCCTGATGTTGTTTTTCTGGAGTTTATTCTCCAGCATCAGTCTGTAGGAGTCACTGCACTCTTATGTGACAAGCTTATCCTTGTCACCAGACCTGAAGGCTCTCTTCTTTTCTTCTTCAGCTCTTCATGGTGGTATGCTAGCAGAGATTGTTGAAGAAGTAGTCTCCAAGTGATGTCAAGAGACTTGAAGTAGAGTGATGCAGTCAGTAATGTTATTGATGTCATTCCCATGTGGTTTGCAGAGCACATCCCAATTTGTAGGTTCAAAGAAGTCCTGCAGGGCCTCACCGGCTCTAGCTCCAGGCAGAAACGTTGTTGTGGAGAGCACCAACAGCTGGTCGCGTGTGTACACAAACACAACACCATTCTGCTCCCCACCACAAAAAGTGATGAAAGTATCCGAAGGATTATTAAACACAAGGAAAATGTATGGGAACCATAGTGAGTGGTGACCCAGGTAAACCAACATGGCAAAAACTACAAAAAGTTACAAAAACAATGCAATAATAACCATAAAAACCAAGAGCTGCTGCAACAGGCTGCCTCTTACAGTGCCACCTTGCGCTCACATCTTGTGTTTATTCTTTGTGCTTGGTCTTACTATCTGCCCAAGATGGATGCATTCTTTGGAAGACATTGTTTATTAGAACTGGTTGTAGTTTTGTGGGTGGTGAGTACAGCCACGGGAACTTCATCACCCTCATGCAAAACATTGACATCACAATTTTTTTCAGAATTTTCTCTGAATGTTTTACTGCAATGACAGTACAGAATGTACAGTTAGTTGCATATGATTGTGTAACAGTGCTTTTAAACTTATAACCTTATATATTAGCCCATATCTGAAACAACTGTACCCTACATAATGTAGAAATATAGAGTATTTTTCATTTTTGTTGGGGATATATGTAATTTTTGGATTTTGTTCAGATTTTGTTTTCATTTTTTTGTACAGTCTTCACACATGTTCCGTTTTTGATTGGTATAATCTTGCACGTTGAAATAGAAAGTGAACAAAATTAATTCATTAAGTGTGCAGTTGGAATTAAAAGCTCAATTTAGACAGTGGAGATATGAGCCAAGAGCGGGTTTTTCTCATTGCTCTGTGACAGCACAACAGCTAATGAAAAGGCTGTGCGAGTTAAGCAACACTTGGACGACCACATTCATATTCATTAATGCAAAATTGAATGTTAAAACAAACACTGGGAGTGTAAACAAAGATCATTTACAAATTGAGTATACCAGTACTTGAACATTGCAACAACACATTCCCAAAAATGATTTCGGAGGTGTTCAGTCTTTTAATAATATATTTCCAAACATCAGCAAGTGATTCATAATTTAGCTCAGTGGTAGGTAGAGCTTCTGCCAAAAAACAAAACCTGTGTAACTTTTCACACGCACAGCAGGTAAGAGAGAACCAAACGCTATTAAAACTTGAGTCATTTGGGGAAAGTGGGAGGCTTGTGTCTATCCATACTGCTGAGATAAGTAACTTGAGGGACTTCCCAAGGCCTCGGCCTACTTTGCTTCATGTCTGGGTGAAGGGAGGAGGAGGAGGAGGAGGAGAAGAAAAGCACAGCAGCTGCCAAGCAGACGGCATGAGGTGGTGTCTGATTCAGGCAACAAATCTTTGCTTGATACACAAAGCCCATGATGTCTGGGGCTTTTAAAGGTCTGCGATGTTTCAGCCTTGTGTTTTCACCTTGTGTCTGCTGTAATGACCTATTCCAGTGTACCAATATCCAGGAGTCAAGAAATGTTCCTTTTTTAGATAGTCAGAAATACCCGCACTCAACTAACTGATTCAAATGTTATATACACCAAAATAAGCATTTTCCTATGAATAGCTGGCTTACATGTACAGACAGCCTGGCTAGGAAGAAAAGAGCTTCTTAAGTACAGGTTTTTGAATCGTTCATCCTGCCAGTTCTACATCAATGATAATAAGCTGGAATATGTGCCATTTAATGCTTGCATCCCCATTGGCTTAGGAAATACTGAGTGTACCAAAGACGATGTTATCTGGCTCCCATTGCAGTCAAAGGCCTGACTATCTAGAGTGTAGCAGATTTACAGTATAGAGTGAGAAAAGGACCTTAAATGGAGGTTTGAAGATTGAGCTGAAGCCAAATGAAGCAAAATATGAAACATGGCATTCACTTTCAGGCCAGGCCAGGCCTCAAATGGAACCAACCATCTATGGGATAGTAAAACTGACAATAATAAAACTATCTTGACTATCTTTATATAATAGAATACATTTTTTGACAGATTTGGAATTTGTATCTAAATGTGTATCTAAAGGATCTTTCCAGAACATGTCCTGTTCTTCTAAGAGTTTCTACCATCATCAAGTTCAAGAAACCTTTAGCAGTGCCCCAAGAAATCTCTCATATTTAGAGTGTAGTGGCATTACATTTGGGAATTGAGTCTTACTTGTTTGCTTTTGTGACATGTTTATTTATTTGTATGACTAGATAAGCAATTCCTCTATGGTGCCAAGCAGGAGTTTTGTGGCACCAGAATTCTTGAGGGAACATATGAAATGAAGATATCTGTTGTGGTCTGTGTACTGACGAAGAACCAACAAATAATGCCATCCAACATCACTCACTGCCTTGAAACCAATGTGCAAGCATATTTCGCCACTGTGGCGTTAGCTGCTCAGTCTGTCAGCTCTCTTATCTCAAAATAAAGGTCCCTTGCACCCTCTGTATACAACAAATTCAAACTGGAGGCCAAACCATGGAGCTGGTCCATAATGTTTGCCTCTAAGAAAAGCCGGTTCAGGCTTGTATTCACCTGTCAAAAGTGGGCAGAGCCGTTAAATCATCAGCCGTATGCAGAAGAAGATAATGTAGAAGTTCAGACACTGCCGACAAAATTATTTCAGAGGATTAGCTTCCCGTCTGTCATCTTTGCCTTGCTCAGCCTGGCATTCAGAGGCTTGCTGACTCTCCGGACTAACGGCAAACTCTGACTTTGAAAGAGTTAGCCACAGCTTTCTTTCCCCCTCATTTTCTCACAAGCAAACTGCAATGAAAAACAAATACAAAACACAAGTATGCATCTGCTGACTTTTCATTTACAGTCTCTACAATTAAAACTCTCATTGTTAAGAGATGCTGAGATAGGATGGAGCACTGAACAAAGCACTACGCTTACTTACTGCAGCAGGGGGAAACAGGCCCCATGGACAGGACAAAAGCAACATCCCCCTGCGTATATTTTTACATACACAGATAATAACACCAGCTTCTTCCTCCCTTCTCAATAGGCAGCAGCTACAGTGTTGTGAAGTCAAAGTCTAATGTGTGTATAAGAATGTGTGTGTGTGTGTGTGTGTGTGTGTGTGTGTGTGTGTGTGTGTGTGCAGGCAATAAGCTGTTCTGGAAGCATGTTGCTCCCTCAAGCAAAATCTCTGCTGACCTGTAGCTGACAATCTGCCATGCTCTCCCTGCATCCTGGCCTATCTGTGAGCCTTGTACTGTATAGCAAGATTAAGACTTCATAAGAATCACTCCATCTTAGCTATTTGTTTAAAATATATTGCTACCCAATAGTTGCTCTGGGTATTCACTTCATGCACCAATAGCAGTCCATCAAGCACTCAGCCAGGCTCCAGCCTGCTGTAGTCTACAATCTCAGGCGCAAAAGGAGGAGGAGATAATTTATATGAATTCAGTTGAGGTAAATAATGCTGACAGATGATATGGAAATAGATGCTAGCTCCGCTTTGAACAACATGTACATTTTATGGCGCTCCACTTATCTCTGCTGGAACCATCATTTATGGCGGTGGGTAAATGCAAATGACACTCAAAATTGCTCCCTTCAACTGCATATGTGTTGTGTCTTAGATATCATAAGACACGACAGACTGTTTATAATCCACGGGAGGAATTAAAAACATAAAATAAAAAGTAAAGTCATGCAATGATTCTGCCTAATGAAAGCGAGCATGAGACGCGGGGACACCTCCGCACCCGCACCTACACACAATTAATATTTAGGCAGCTCTCACATTGCTGCAATTCACATGCCAATCAGCCACCGCTGGGCAATTAGACGGGAGGCAGAACGACCCAGCCAAAGCTAATCTGATGAGAGAGGAAAGAACGAGAACCAGAGATGGAGATGGATGGAGGGAGGAAGGGGGCGAGGGGTAGAGGGTTGTGCAGGAGATACAATGGGCAGGAATATATAGAGAAAGAAAGAGATGGATAGTGGGAGGGAGGGAGGGAGGGAAATTGTCAGAGACAGTGCTGGATATATAGCCAGCAGAGACAATATAGACTCTTCATCTGGCTCCTGGCAGATGTGTAAAGAGCTTGCTAAAGGAAGACTGGTGCCTCTATAACAATGACACTCAAAAGTATTGTCATATTCAGCTGATTAAACCTAGGATGCTATATTTGCTCTCACCACCATGAAAATAATTCTGCGGTTTGCTTTTCTTTACCTTCCCCACCTTTCTTTGTTTTCACTCCTAGTTAATTACTATAATACAAAAAATAGAAAGGCCATAGAAAATTCCCAAAAGCATAACTGTGGAACAAATGGAGAGCTTCTGCCAGCTACTTCTTTTGACAAAAACGTTTTTATTTTAAATATGACACAAAGGTATATCAGATTGGAGAGGAATGTTTTTCAATCACTTTTCTGTAATGAGCAATTAGGTTTTTAGGCATGGCAAAAAGAGTGACCACTATTTAAATAATTTACCATATTTTTAAAGGGGAATACATGTAGGTCTGATCCATTGTCAGAATCATTTTATGTGACTCAGCACTGCATGATCACAGAGAGTAATTATGACAGTAAATTAAGCTGTGTTGTTCCTTGACCAATAGACGTTATTTCCCATGCTCAAATGGAAATAATTCACATATTTTTTAGACTACCAAGTAAGTAGTGAGGGCTAATCTTCGAACAGGAGCTTAAGCCAAATTATCTTTCTAATATTTACAAATTGTATTTTCATGGTTTCAGGGAATACCTTCTAAGCCTATGTCCAGGTGAAGCTTTAAATCATTCTTAGCATATATTTTAATTAGCTTGAAGTACCAGATGGGTTTACTGCATAAAAGCATTTATCTATAGACTCATTGCACTGAAAAGAACAGAAAGACACAAAATTCAAGTTGCAATACAGCTTTTTTCTTAGTTTTTTTTTACTGTACAAAGTACAATGCAGGTGGGCTAAAATGAACCATAACATAAGTTTTTTTAAGCTCTTGAGTGTACTTTCTTTGTACTTTGCATCATGTAATGTAATCTACGTGAAATCAATCTTTTCCATCCTAATACAAGGTAGATGAACACAATTTCATTTGCGGTAGATCATTGAAAAAATATATTTAAAAATTCAACAGCAACAAAACTATTTCTCTGTATAGTCAAGAAAAAAAAGTGAATATGCTGAACATTATACCTGCTAAACATCAGCATGCTAGCATTGTTATTGTGTACATTTTACCATGCTAATGTTAGTGTTTAATTCAAAGCATCTCTGTGCCAAAAGCTGGATATATACTTGTGCATTAAGGGGTTTCACAGTACCTACAATGCCGACATGCGTAGGGTCCGAAGCTATGCCATAGCTGACGTGCAACTCCTCACAAATGTAGCCACAGGTTGGGGCTAAAGCAGGTATGGAGGCCACATGGAGGCTGCAAGAACTGGAATTGGTTAACATTGGAAGCTTGTGTTTGCTTCCACAAGTACAGTAGTAAGTTCCACATGTAAGTACAATGACTACACAGCAGTAGCCTCATACTCTGTTATACGTGGGAAAGTTGACCATGTTTAAAAACAAAGTGGATGACACAATCTAAACAGAGTTGCATGAACTAACTCTTACAGATGGAGTCACAGTTGAGGGCTGGATGATAATAAGAGGTAGTGGGGGAGAAAGAGTGCTTCCCACTTGATCAGCCCCAGCTCTTAGCAGCACTGTTCACCAGTGTGAAGCTATTTGGACAGGGCTTAAGTGGAAGACTTCCATGCATTTCTCAAGTTAAATGAACTCCTCTCTACTCACATGACATGCTCTGTTTCCTACACAACAAGCAATGACCTTCATTATCTTGAAAGCTGTAATTAGGCTACTTAAAAGCACTATAAATCTTTTCTAAGTTGCCCCAGTCAGATGCTTGCCCTGATTGAGAACTAATTTGCTCTCCTCACAAAGAACAGGAATATAATGTGTCACAAATATGTGTGTATTTTTAGTTTTAGTATTAGTATTTTTCCGACTATCACATAGTTTGAGCTGTGTGCTTAGCAAGATTTGCAACAGAGCCAGGGTGAATATTTAAAATAGAATGTGCCCTCGTCATTGCAGAGGGTTTTATTTTGGCGAGTTATTCGCTTGTTGTAGCTTTGAAAAAAGATCAGCAGCCTGGCTGGGGAGCTGAGGGGGCAGTTTTGACCTCTGGGCTTTAGGCACCGCAGCAAGAGGGACAAGCCTTTTTTTGGTTAGCCCCACAACCCGGGCAGTATCATCCACTTCCACTTGCAGCAAGAGAGGTTAATCAGCTATCTAAAAAAGTGTCTGGTGGAGAGGAGAAGTGTAACGTGGGTAGCTGTACTTGTACTTGAATGTACTTGAATAACCAATGACCCTGGTAGATTATAAATTAGCTGAGTGCTAAACCATAGTTTTGTAAACACAGGGCAGGTTGAGAAAGTCTTCACATCTACCCATGTATAAATAATTCTGAGTTTCTGTGCTTAAGGCCCTTTATTCTAATGTGGGCACACTCATGCTGATGTCTCTATCATAGAAGCAGCTGTACAGTCCATAACTGTGAAGCTATGAAGCCACATTAAGGCGCAGGATGAGGGATGATGTCCAGTCCATGGAGAACCATGGGAAGTCAAAGGAAATGCAAGATGATAACATTTCTTTGTAACATAATCACTGAAAACTGTGACTTATCTTGTGCAAATGCTTGTGTTCCCAGCCAGGCAGTGAACAGGGATATGTCTGCAAACCTGAGGCTTACAGGCAGTACTGAGCTGCGGATGTGTGATTTCAGCAAGCTGAGGTTTGCTCTCCTCTCTGCCGCTCCTTGTTAAAGCCCAATCCATGATCCAAATACAAACAAATTTGCATTTTCTCAAGCAAAAGGTTATGAATAAGCTTTTGATGCAAGAGCTGGAAGTACTTGAGAGCTAGCATGACACAAATACATCTAATTATATCATTTGTTTTAGTTTTAGGTTGTAAAATGGCTTATGTTTGAATTACCTGGGCACACTGGAGTGAAACTGACCGTTACTTACAACTGCGACTGGACAAGAATATTATGCAAAGCTTTTCTGCTTGCATGCACCACGTCTCGAAGGTGTGCAAGTGTGCCCACACAGTTTACCGATTCTAAAACTTTCAGATCACAGCTTTAAAGAGTGAACTACACCCCCAAATTTTCTGTCAAGAAGTTTTGGGACACAGGCGATGTCACAAATGTCTCCCTCCCCCATAAACCAGACCCACAACAAAACAGCAAAACAGAGATAATACAGAGAACAGTTTTCTAATGCTAAAAAACACCGCTGATAATAGAGGGAACCTATAATGGAGGAAAACACATTCACTTCGGAGTGGTTGAACCTTGCATTCCATGATCCATGCGCTATTTGATATTGGTGATAAATGCTTTGTGGAAGGACACAATCTCACAGACTCACAGTCTTGGTCAAGTCTCTTTTTCAGAGTTGTGCAAGAGACCTTAGATCAAACATAGTATTTATTTATAGTAATTGTACTTTCTTTATTCGTACAGTTAAATAATTTTAATTAATTACACCATAGCTCATTTTTTGTAGCTTTGGCCATCCACCCCTTTAGTAATATTTGCATTGTACTTGCCTGAAAAATTGATCCAATTGGTCTGAGAATGTGGTAACATTGTTGAGAAAACGTTGTTGCCAAGAAACACAAGCAGTCAAGACGGCCAGTTTGACAACCTAATTTACCTAACAAAGAAAATGAGTTCTCCTATCATCAAATTTCAGGTGTCATTTATATAATACTACTATTAAATTACTAATTAAGAACACCTTTAACAAACAAAGTTATTTATGTCAAAAAATAAGCCTGCTAACTATCGCTAGTTTCCATAGCTAATCTAGGCATGTTGAGCACGCTAGCTATGGCCTTACAAATGTACTGCTCCCATGGAAGATGTTGCAAAAGAAACCGGCTATTTGCAAGGGACAGAGGGTGGGATCTCCAGGTTCTGACCAATCAATTCAATTCAATTCAATTCAATTTTATTTATAAAGCGCCATATCATAACAAAGTTATCTCAGGGCACTCAATCACATGGAGCCGGTCGAGACCAACTTCCACACACACAAAGACCC
>JAVQJD010100185.1:0-21357 GCA_036023655.1 Nannoperca australis
TCATTTCCTGTTTTATTTTGATAGTGTTATTTTCTGCTGGGTCTGTGCTTTTTTCTGTTGCCTGATGGCTTTCCACGCCCTGATGTGTTTCACCTGTGGCTCATAGCCAGGTGTATTTAATCTGTGTTTTTTCCTTGGGCCTGTGTCAGTTCGTTTTCGTTGTTTCCATGAACCACGTCTATGTACCTCCAGGAAGGAGAGAGAGTTTTGCAACATTTTACCTGTTTTAGATAAGACAGTTGCACAAAGGGAAATCGGTTTTGCTGTCACATCAGCCTTTTGTTTTTTGGAGTCTGTTTTTGTCGTCTAATAAAAAGTTTTCGGTTTGACACGTTCGCTTCTGAGTCCTCCTTAGTACCTACCCAGCCACCCCCTGACAATGGTGGTCACTTTGAAACACGTGGTTGAAGATGTCTGTGAGGACATTTGTGAGATCCGCTGTGCAGTCCTTCAGCACGCGACCAGGAATGTTGTCTGGCCCCGCAGCCTTGTGGGTGTTTATATTCAGGAGTGTGTTCCACACACTGGCTGGAGACAGACACACAGCCCTGTCATCATGCGGTGGTGATGTTTTCTGGGCAGGAGAGTTATTCTGTGCTTCAAAGCAAGCAAAGAAGTCATTGAGATTGTTGAGCAGAGACGTGTCACCATCGCAGATCTGCGGCAGGGGTTTGTAGTCTGTAATGTTCCTTATGCCCTGCCACAGGCTCCATGTGTCTCTGCTGTCCCTGAAGTGCTCCGTTATTCTTTGGGTGTATTGTTTTTTGGCCTTCCTGATGCCTCGGGACAAGTTAGCTCTGGCTGCTCTCAGACCTGCTGCATCACCAGATCTGAAGGCAATGTTGCGGGCCCTTAGCAGCCTGTGGAACTCAGCCAGGTCTTCTGGTTGGCACGGGTTGTGACGAGTCTGGAGTGGGTTACATCCTCTATGCATTTGCTGATGTAACCCGTGACTGCTTCAGTATATTCTTGGATGTTTGTGTGGTTGTTGTGTGTGGATGCCTGCTTAAACACATCTCAGTCTGTAATGTCAAAGCAGTCCTGAAGTGCAGCGATGCTGTTCTCTGACCATACTCTTATCTGTTGTGAAACCAGTTTTGCGAGTTTCACCCTGGGTCTGTACTTAGGTTTTAACAGCACAGTGAGGTGGTCGGAGAGGCCGATGTGGGGGAGGGGTGAAGCCTTGTATGCTCCCTTGATGGTGGTGTAGGCATCAAGGTGTTGTTTTCCCTTGTCGGAAAATCAACACGCTGGTATAACTTGGGCAGTTCAGTCTTAAGGTTGGCATGGTTAAAGTCCCCAGCAATGACGAGTAGGCTGTCTGGATGTGCTGTCTGCTGCTCACTGATGGTTTGATACAGCACGTTGAGTGCTGCCTCTCTATTCGCAACGCTGGAACTCAGGGGGATGTAAACAGCAACTACTAGAATTGCCATAAACTCCCTCGTTTAAATAGAAAGGCCTGCACTTAACCACCATAAACTCCACCAGTGGAGAACAATGTTTGCAGACAACCACAATGTCCCGACAAGCATCGTGGATGTAAACACAAACTCAATTTGAGTTACTACAGTAATATGTCTTTGCAAATACTAGTTTCCTAGCATCTTAGAATGTAGACTAACACAGAAATACATTGGGAACGTGATAAGAAACCAACTGTGATATGACAGAAATCCAAAAAAAAATTGGCAAGGAAGGTTGTTGAAGTCTGGATGGTGAATGGGTGTATTTCACTAGCAAGGAACACACCATGCATATGATACATTTGAAAGATTTAATGAACAGAGGTACAAGTCGAATGTTTAAGTTCTGATGATGGTTTGGGGAAGCTTCGTGGGAAAGTCCGCTGTGGCACCCGGGTACGATGAACCCCCTTCAGTACCCTACAGAGAGAATAGAGAAGAAAGGGGAGAAAGAACGAGAAAAAAACTAACGAAAAGGGCTGGGCGGATGGGGCACAGTAAGCGAGAGCGAAACGAGGGATGGTTACGTAGCATACAGTAGGTTTGTCAGAACTATTCGGATGATTCCTAAGGTTGATGACAGCTATGAGAGAAATCAAAACAGTAAGCTGGAAGATGCTAAAATACTTCGTAGACCTGAGAGGAACTTATACTATAACTATAGTATAGGAACTATAACTTATATATGTATATATACCCAATAATACCTAATAATTTACATAGTCTGGTTTGTGCTGCTAGAATGCAATCATCACATAATTTGTGTCCCCATATTGTAATCTGCATTTCAGACTTTGAGTTCAGCACCAGCACCACCAAGACAATTTCCATTACATCTAATATGTTTGGCAAATAAAATGATTTATTCACATTATTGCAATATTCCCGTGAGGCAATAACACAACAATAATGGCACCAATGGGGACTGTGGACAAAAAAAGAATCAAAGGAGAAATTACTCATGCATGAGATCAACGGTTATCAAAAGATTTAGGTGCCCAATGAGATATAACTCCATAGTAGACTCTAATCATAGTCAGTTTCATCTCCACTGAGTATATATCACAAAGACATAAAGTGCTGGTACTTTAATGCTTTGTGAATTGTAACACATTCATTGCAAGGGCTCTCTCCACTGAGATTACTAATGCATGCTTGACCAAGTAGGAACAATGGGGATATCAATTAGAAGAGGGGCTCACCCACCTGTCTGGAAGCCTGATCAGCCCAGACCATCTGCAGGCTTAAGCAGTCGCACACATAGATCTTCCAATGAGCCAAAGCTTAGGTAAAAATGTTGGATTCACACCCCATTTAGCCCAATATTAACATAAATCATTTTTTGTATAAACACTTCTAGTAGCCAGAACTGCACTGGTGCTCAGCAGTGTATGGTTTCCCACTTTACTACTTCCATATGGTTCCATATGGTTTTTCCATTTTTCCTTATTAATGGTACTAATTATGAGGAATGTTTTAGTTTTTTTTTTACTTTATGAGCAACAAGAATATCTTTTTTTCCACAACTTTCAGAAGTGAAATACTAATTTAAAAGCTAAAGCAGTTCTTAGTTTCCACCCAATCTCATGTCATTTAAGGTAACTTTGAATATTCCATCTCTTTCCCCTCGGCACGACACACAGATGTAACTGAAGCTTGAACACCAGTTTAATTTCCCTTAACATAGTAATCAACATTCACTAGATTGCATTTGGCAAAAGTGAAAGGAGATGTTGCTCATCTTTTATTGAGCAAACAGGCGTCTCACACTGACAACATACAGTATACTGTACCAGAAGACCCAATTTACAAAATCTAACACTGTGTATGACCTCCAGGAATGTTACAGATAAACACATTCAGACCCACAGCATGGACTTTATACTGTGTAATATTACATACATACATACATACTACAGTATAGGTCATTATGCATTTCTGTACTATAAGCATTACACTTACTGTATTTAGTGTTTAGTGCTTTTGTCTTCTCTTTATTTATAGATTTAATACATATTCTTACCTGCCTGTGAATATGTGAACAAGCTATGCATGTCTTGTATGAAGACATATTTTGTCCAAAAGGCCTGTGCCTGTGAATCTGAGTTATACACTACATGATACTTATTTTTCGCAATGTAGGCATTTTATACTAATGTTTTTTGCAATGACAGGTACAGAAAATTATAATTTTTTTATTTATCTGTGAAGGTCTGAATAATTTATGTCTAGGAAGGTCTAAATGACAACGTAGCTCTCTAAAAGCACGAAGGCATGTATTGGCTTTCCATGGAAGCAAGAAAAGCCAAGGACAAATCAAGTTTTTGCAACCATTTGACAGCCTGAGTTGAAGTGTGACAGCTACAATGACACAAGAAAGGCTTTGTCATTTCAACTACAATCACAAACGTGATTTGTGTTTGAATTGTGAACGTTTTTGTAATAAAGGTGTGAGCTGGTCTGTTTCAAAGAGAGAAATGTGTTGTTTGCAAGCAGTTGGAGGAGCAGTGAGTTAAACATTATATTGATATGGATGAAGAAGACAGATGGACTGATGGATTTTTAAACGTATCTTGTTGTCAGAGTATTAATTAATGACCATCTTGAGCACGAGGGATGCTCTCCCCTGCTCGTCATACTAATCCGCTTGTACATTTTTGAGCTCATCATTTAAGTTAGATAGCAAGCTCTGCTGCCTGTTCTAGAATGTTGGATATGCACAAGCAAGCACTGAATGACAGGACATTAAGCTGCAACTCTCCTCTTTCTTATTTAACCGCATGCTGTATGTAAAACGATTTGCTTAGATTTTTGTTTATTCATCAGTTGGCATAAATGTTTTTGAGAGTGCAGGTCAACATTTTTTAACCCCTTTAGCGCCAATTGTACCGTGATGGTTATTTTAACAATTTTAAATTTAGTCAATTGTGGGGCATTTTTGCTTTTATTTGACAGCAGTAGCAGAGACAAGAAATGAGGGGAGAGAGGGGGGCATGAAATGCAACAATGATTGCCCGGCCATGTATGGTGGCCGACAAGGGTGAACACGCTACAACGGCCCAAACGGACATGGTTGTCCATTATGACAACCGAGCCTTGATAACACCCTTATTGAAACACACAGATTCTTAAATTATCCAAGCTATTCAGTCTTGCGGGTCAAATAATGTTATTGTGCACATTATACTGCTCATTCTGCTCATCACAGGCATTTTTTCCTAATATGTTCCCTTGGACCCTTAACCTGGCCCTCCATAACTCTGCGCATCTGCCTGCCCTGCTCCAATAAACAAAAGGGTTCAAAGCATTCATCTCAGCATAAACACTTATTGCTCTACCCCAAGAACATCAAATCCTGCAGCTAATTTATTCATATCTTTCTTTTTCTCTGTGGCCTGGCATGGAAAACAGAGAAGGGAGGACAGAAAAACGTTTTTTATTCTCTTTTGAACGTCTTCCATTAAAAATGAATGGTCCTCTGATTCTGTGAAAAGAAGGCTGGGATTGGGATCGTCTCCCAGACGGAGACGGGTCCAAGTTAAATATCTACTCCTCTCCTTTTCTTTCTATTTTAGGCATTTGTGGAAAAGAGCATACGCGCTCGGCAAGCCCTCGCTGGTTAAAGGTTTGAAAATGTAGTTGCTTAGTGACGACTGGCGGAGATGCAACAGAGAAGTACTACAGCAGTTTGCTTTATGCCTTTTTTAACTTCTAATGGTAAAAAAAATATCTAATCAAATGAACTTAATGCTCGTCAGATTAAAATCTCTAACAATTGTTCATTTCTGTTTTGTCAGTGAAAAGCCAGTAGATCAGAGAGTGAGAATTGTCACAACATTGTGCTTTGATTGATTGTGCTTTGTTCTAAGAGACAAATAAAACAGTTTACACTCCCCCCAAACTGAGTTTTATCTGTGGTGCAGAGGGAAACATGCTGAATACAGTCAAAAGAATAATCACACTAAAACCTCACTCTAGTAAGCTTTATTTGTGCAATGTTTCAACTTAGCTGTGGGACTTGGAGAAGATCAACACTGGGTTGAAGTAGTGTAGTTTTAAAGTTTTCTGGGAGCAGGATGGGTTGAAAATAAAAATTAACTGGCTTTAAGCAAGTTATAATCAACAAGAGAAAAAGGAGCCAATGTTTGAGTTCTTTTTTCCCCCATTCATTACACAAATAACTTTTAATGTGAATTACTGAGTAACTATATGAATGTTTCCAGGAGAAACGATCTTCCTCCTTTGCTTCCATCATAATGAGCTTGGTCATTGGTGGTACCACATGTGTTTTGGGGCACTTGGTGGAAGAACTGATACTGTCATTTTTCTTGAGAGGACAGTCTTATTTTCCTCTATAAAGATGACACATACTAGAGAGTTGTGGGCAAGGTCAAAACAAGTCTTCCAAATTACCTTCACAAATTACCTACAGTATTTGACGCAAAATACAAGTACAATTCATGAGCGTTTCTAATCTGCCATGGTTATGGTTTAGTTAGGTAACATAAGGCTAATGCTGTCATCTCAACACCCCAACAACTACCGTCTGATATCTGTGGTGCCTTTTTCAGCAAAAATAGAACCTATATGAAGACATATCACTGCCAAAACCCACACGTACAAATGAGATCCTTTTTGCAAGACCTTTCACAGCACTATTACTGCTGGCCCAAACAATATTATAGCCATGCTTTGACTGCGTGCAGAATGGGAACTGAGCGCAGGTCTACTATCATTGCTCTCCTGCTCATCGAGCGAGTGTTTTTTCTTTTTGGCAGTAAGTGGGCGGATCCAGTTACCATTGTGTCCCTAAATATAATTGGTCACAGTACTCGTCTTTTAGGATTAGATGTTTTAACTGAAGAGGGATATCAATGCAGGAGAGCCAGGACGATATGTAACATATGTATCTTCTTCCTTTCTTTTCAATACAAAGACAACGACACAATAATGCTCACGCAAGCTAAAAAATATTCTTCACACGAGGGCTGGGAAAGTGCATGCAAAAGTGATTTGAGTTGTGCGTGCGAGGATCTCATTCGCACGTGTAGATTTTGGAAGTGATATGCCGTCATAAACCTAGAAGTGGAGGACTCCAACTGTTGTGACAGATTGTTCTGAGTCAGTCTCTCTTCAGTAATGGGGTGTCACAGGTATCTATTGTTGGTGCATTACTATATATTAGTCAGAAATAACATAATTTTCCCTATTCATTACCACAATACTCATTTCTATGCAGATGATACAACTGTATATAACCCTCTAGCTCAGGCTGTTGGACATCTTTAGTTTACCTTTGATGCTTACATGGTGATTTAAACATCTATGGTTAGAAGAAAACAACAATGACTATTGGTAGGAGACAGCATGTGAATCGTAACCCTTTGCATCATTTACACAAACTGATGTACCAAAGTTAACGTTCTTCTGAGTGATTTGTGTTTTATACTGTGCTCTCTTTTCAGTGATTTGAAGTGGGAGGGGCTTGGTCACAGACTTCTCTGCACCAATCAAGATTCACCAACATTTGATTTGATGATACTTGCTTGCAGGTCATTGTCAGTCAAATGTGATCAAACTACACTCACACAGTCCTGATGACGCAGATTAGCTGACCATTTCAGCGTAAAAATCTTGATAGAGAAGGTTTCTATGACACGGGATAAAAATAAAAACACTATAAAAACATCCCTCTGTATTGTATTGTGAATACAAGTGTTCTATATACCATGAACATGTGAGCTCACAAATGCAGACACACACACACACAGCATATAGATACACATAAAATGACAATGACATGCTGCTAAGGCATATTAGTGGCTGTGAATAATTCATGTATTGTGAAGATTTAATGATGTGTGCATCGGATCGAGTATTCCTGGTCAGTCAAGGTCCCAAGCTCTGCCTGCATCAGGACTGCAGCAGAATGCCTAACAAGTCTGGCGGGTTGAGGATACCAGTGTTTTGATGAGTGTGTGTGTGTGTGTGTGTGTGTGTGTGTGTGTGTGTGTGTTTGTGCGTGTGCATGTTGCACTAGGGAGTGGTCATAAGATCACAGGGTGAAGGCTGCAAGCAAAATGCATCTTTAATTCTGAAGTTGTTTATCTTTCCTCCTGTTAGAAGTGCAAAAGTCTGTATGTTGTGGAAAATCTCTGCAATAATTACACTCAATTTCAGTTGACGCACAAAGGAAATAGCTCTGTGTAAATCCTGAAAACAATCTTTAACACCCTCAGAGAAGACTGTTTACATCAAAGCAGCATCAATAATTCCACACTGAGAATAATTTCCTACAGGTTAAACTTGTGCTTGTGCCTGACAAGCTTAGTAAAGACAGATTGAGGGTAAATCATGCAGAGAAATAAGCCATGCCCAAGTGTTTGTGATATTAGGTAATTTCATCTATTTATTTACAGCTCTGATTCAGGGAAATGTACGTTCCTTGCAACAGCAGGATATGCTTTAAATGGTTGTTCACTGTCTATACAGGCAGAAGAAAGAAGGGAGTGCAAGAGCTGAAGCCACTGTGCCTGTAAATGGAATTACACTGCATTTCCATGAGCCTTTTCCACACTACATTAGGCAGAAAGTGGAGATAGACCTTATAATGTGAGCCTCTTTTTTTTTACTATAATGATGAGCTAATTTCAGCCATTACCCTTGAGAAATCTTTGTTACCTTTAGGGAGAGTTTGCTGAGCAGGCATGCTCTTTTTCACTAACGGCCTGACACAGGAGTCAAACACTCTGCAACTAACCAGTGAAAGCACAGTGGCACTGGTTACTAAAAGGACTTTTGATTTTAAACACAGAACTGTAAATTACTTCTCATAAGATGCTGTTCATACTCACTTTTTCAGTTTTTCTATTTATATTTATAACAATTTATCTTAAAAGTATACATTATCTTAAAAACTTAATTTTAACAACATATAATACATGCTCTCTTTTCAAGCGTGTCCTCTTGTGTGTTTAGAAATGTCCATATAACTTATGACTGTCTTATGATAATGGAGCCTTGCTTGTCTGATAAAAGGGGCCCTCCACCAACTTCACACATTAGGATCAGTTTACTCATCATAGGAACACTACTCAGGCTATGAAAATGGCTGTAAACTTACTTATGTGGCTCAGGAGGAAGCTTTCTAAAGTTTCAGAAAAAAACAACACTGCCGTCAGGGTTAACTTGGCTTGGGTTTAGAAACTACACATTCATGACAGAACGGCTGCCTTACAAACTGGAGGTGTGGAGTTTGAAAGACAAGGGCAAGACAAGTGTTTACCGGGCAGGGATGGTCTAGTGAGAAATGGAATGGGAAATGTCAGAACCAGTGTCTTTGGAGTTTTTGGAGTTACTACAGACTAAAAGTCAGAATCTCTCAGCCTCTGCTAGATCGATTTCCACCCTTCTTTTTTAGTCTGCTTCTCCTCTGGCCCTCAACTTTATGGGAGTGCATTAGGTTGCTAATGCAATCGCAAATTACAATGAAGCGCAAAAACAAATTATTGCCTTAAGCCATTCGTTGACCTGGCTATTTTGGGTTTGCACTCTCCTTTGTTCATACTTATTCTAAAAGATATTTTGCCACACAGTAAACTGCTAATTATGCATGAAAAGAAACTACAAGAAACTGCAGCAGCTGAATAGTAGATCCAGTTATTACCATAATAACAACACTTCAAGGTTAGATATGTAGCTAATTATATGGTAGTGTTAATGAGCTTTGGAGAAGGCTTCAAATGATAATCTGCTATTTGAAAAGAACACCGACACACAAGTGAACATGTGCTAAACAACAAGTTCCTGCGGTCCTGCAGGCATGTATGCCGGGAGATAAAAGATGGTTAGCAGAAATTTACAATAAATACTAAAATCATAAACATAATTAACAGCTGCTGTATACACATGTCCCAGGACAAACCAAAGTCAGAAAGAAACCTTATTATTATTCATCTCAGATGTACATAAGTAATCATATGGTGGCACTATAACACCTGAGTGACAGCTTTATTTACCAGACCACTACAAGGATCTGTAGCAGTTGTGTTTGAACACTAATTCAAGCTTTCTGTTTTTTGTTTTTGCAGATATGATTTATGTTCTTACTGGTCACAGCTGTTCTGTCTTCATCAGATGGACAGTCAACATGGAAATGGAGCTGATAAGAATGGAACTAAAATTACTGTTTGATTAATGGAATCTGTTCTTTTCAACAGACTTTGCTCATCATGAAATCGACAGATTAAACTCATTCTAACTGTTGATTGAATGTAATAGAAACTAATGTGATACAGAGATGTACTTTATTCAGCGTGTGTAATTTTAAGTTAATGTTTAATAATTGCATAATTACATGCCATCTGTTATTGCTAATGGAAATCAAGAGGGTTTTTAAAGTCTTCGTTGAAATTATTCACACTATAACTAACCACCCTGTAATTCCCCAAAAGCCTTCACTTGATACAGCTCTTTTCAGGCAGGATTACTTTAGCAGGTAGAGGTGGGGTGATGTAATCATTACTAGAGCATGTCTGCAATTTCAGTCCCGCCTGAATCTGCCATGCCAGTAATTTTTATGGACTGCTCATGCCCACACCAGTTAAATTTCTGTCCCCTTTTACCTGCTTTATGATATTCAGTGAAAATAACCTGTAAAAATATGAGTCCAGTTCAAACTGACATCTCTGAGATTGTTGCCAGCTATTGGGTCATTTCCTCTGGGAAAGCACTTCTTCTTTATTGTAGTGGACCATCTGCTCAAATTGCAATTGGCAGCAGGGTTAAGCCCAAAGAGAGAGCTGACCCAAAGTCTCGACTCTGGTCTGGATGTGACTTTTCTCTACTTGTCAGCTTCTGCAAATTGGACATTTGATGTCCTGGGTTAGCAGCTATTGTCCTGCAAACTCCACACAGGGTTTACAGTAAGGCTAAAATACCTTTCTGAATCTGTGTTTGCACATATGAGTCCACGTGATGCTGGGTGTGAACCACATAAAAATTGGAATCTAATATTTGTTAGGCCCATTATTTTTTTCAATTTGTGCTTTTCACACATCAATTTTCCCCATGTTACACGGGGAAGCTGACTGTAAGAAGAAATAGAATCACTTTGGGGATTTTAATGATTCCAGACAGCAATTTCAAAGCAAGCATGAGACTTTTTAGAGGTTTGCTATTTAATCTCAAAATGTTTGCTGCACAATGTACTGAATGTTCAGTAAACACATATGCTTGTTATCAAAAATACCATTACTTGCCGTATTCTCGCCTTAATTTGAGGCGCCATTGATAGGCCCAGAAGAGTGTTAACAAATGACTGTGAACAGCTTAACGCCTGTCAGATTGAGAGCCAAAGATGCAATTATTCCACTTACACAGCATACTGCTGTTGTCATAATTAAAGTCATAAAAGACGATGAGAGGCCTTCCTGTCATGCATTAAGATCAGATAAATAGAGTGAGAGACAGTGCTGAACAGGCTGGTGTTGTTTATCAGTATCTCTCCTGGGAAACCTGTGTCAGCAGCAATTGATTAACAGCCATTCCCCTTATTTGAGCCAATATAATATGGTTCACTTAGTGATCAGGTTTATCAAAAATGCATTCAAATGCAATAAATGTATGCATATTTGTGCTAAGGTTTAGATCATATGTGTTGACCTCATATAGTGAGCTGCATCATTCCCCCTGTCCTGTGTGTCAAATGTAATATGTATTTTGCTTTGTTGTTCTTTATGATTCTGTTGGGTGCTCTGCACATTAGTATTACATGCACATGTATGCTTATCTCCAAAACATTCCCTGACAACATGCAAAAAGCTGCCAATAACCATAATATAGGCAGCAATATAAATGTAATTTCTGGGAGACAGGGTTGATTGGTAATGGAAATAGCACAATAATAATAACACCAACCTTCACATTAGACCTTGTCTTCCACAGATTATGAAATCTACTAAATGGCTGGCAGTTGTAATATCACTATTCAAAAAATATCCCTCCAATTATATTACATTTGGACCAGGATTAATGCAGTTTCACCTTCAAATCATATGGCAAAGTCAACACAAAGGTATAATGTCTTATAACAGACAGTTTTGGATTATCCTTGTGTTTTTACACCATTTTGTCAGGCAGCGGAGAAAGGACCCAAATGCAGACAGCACAGGCAGACTGGTGTAGTTCAATGAGTTAATATTATGAGGTACAGGTAGACAGGCAGGTAGACAGGTAACTGGTAACAGGCAGGTCCAGGTTTGGGAGACAGACGTTTGACGGAACATACAAAAAGCAAGACAGCAACAGGACACAAGAAACCACGATGAACCAACCTGGGAACCAACAAAGTGGACTGGTATATGTAAAGTGGATGATGAGACAAGTAGAACAGGTAAGACGAGGAGCAGGTTAATGGGCATAAATGAAAACAAGTGTGTAGTCAGGTGATGGGGAAAGGAGGAAAAGTCCTAGTGGTCTAGTCAAGAAAAACACTGGGGAAAATGGAGAGGAGGGACAGGGAGACAGATTGTGGCACATTTGAGAAGGGCATCTTGTGTTTTTATCACATGAAAATGCACCTATGGAAATAAAATAATTTTGCCATTTCTCGTGTAATTACTGAGCACTATAGCAGCAAAAGCAGGAAACACAGAAAGCTTCCCAGCCTTGTGATTCATAAAATAAAGAAATGGTTGAGAGGAGCAGATATTTTGCAACCAAATAGCCAACTAATGGGTAAGAGCACGAATTACACACAGAGAGACATACACAGGACAGGACACAGCAGCTACTTAGTTTCCTATCACGCAAGAAAAGAGAAAACATGATCAGATCAGCAGATGAACGGGACTATAATAGTGGGTTTTAGGGGTGGAGGATTATTATTAGACCCAGTTATGAACTGACCTTTATGTTATTGAACTTTATTGACAGATCTCCCTGGTAATATATTTATCCACAGCAATGTGCACAAGGGGGGAGCAGCGTTGGGGCAAGGGAATAAATATTTGACTTTCTGAGTTTACACTGTTTATTGAGGAATATGAGTTTAAGAGACCAAACAATCCGTGTGCAAGGTTTTCTCTTCCTCCACCCTCTAGATCTGCCTATCCATAATTTCTCCTGCCAATGCGTCGCTCTATCTCTCAGTGGTCTCTCCTGTTTCATAAACACGGTCGTGTAAACCCACCTTTGCATTCCTGAGTTTTCACTCTGTAAGACTGTGTGTCTGCAGGTGTGTGTATGTTTATGGATAACACAGCTACCATGCAGGGTTCAGTGTTCTGCCCAAGGACACTTCGACATGTGGACAGGAGGAAGATGGGGATTGGACCGCCAACCCCGTGATCAGTGGACGGTCTTCCTCCTGAGCCACAGCCGTCCCAGAGAGGCTTGATTAACACATGAGGAGCAGAAATGTGTCATTCATTAGCACAGACAGCGCCGCTGTAGTCATTGGACATATGCAATCCCAGAGGAATCAGTCTGCTGAAACTCATTGGATGTCATGATTTTCACACTGTTAAAAATAAATCTTAGCTTCTTTTAATGTCACAAATAACTGATGCAACTCTTCTGTGTCACTTGTATTCACACTTAATTACTGACATGATTATTACTACTGCTTATATTGCCAATTATTTGTATATTAGCATTATGTTTAAAAATGTTATTTTCACTGCCAGGATTTGTTTTTGTTTAAAATATATCAGACAATAGATAATGTCTACATTCACGCATTTCAATTTAATTTCTTCTGCCTCTATATTTGTCACAATCTGCCACAATTCACCTATGTGGCCCATAGAGGTCAGGGGTCGCATCTATGTGTGAATATTTGACAACTCAATTAAAAATGAAAATAAAAAAACTCTAAACCCTAAACTGCCTGAAATGCAAAATAATAATAATAATAATAATAAACATGTTACTCCTAATTACAGAGGTGTTTTTCCTCATTTTAATTTAATGGGCATTTTGTGAACTCGGCCTCACTGCCCATTAACTTCTGACCTTAGTCATAGGTCATTCAGCATCATTTACTTCAAAAGATTTAAAAACCCAACCAGCGAGCGGGATAACCTTTTAACGGGTCAGATCACCATATCTAAAAATGTATAATTAAGAAAGATAAATAAATAACATAACACAAGATAATTGGTGTCCTACAACCTTAAAGGATGACATTCAAAAGTATCACAAAGAATCTAGTGCAAACATTAAAGCTGCACTAATCAATATTTTTATGTTGACAATCAGTCATGTTACAATGTGTAATGTGAAAGAATCATTTAAAGTGATAAACAGATAATTATCACCTGACTCTGCTGTTCCCCTGCATAGAGAATTGTATCCTACTTCAAATAACTGTTTTACTATTTGGTTAAGTCTAACCACTCTCATCTAATTTATTTCTAGGAGAAATAGTGTCCAGTTTGTGACTTCATGATTATTTAGACTAAACATTTTAAACTCATTTTGGAAAAATGCCTGATAAAAGAAGCATTCTCCAAATAACCTTGAAAATATACCTGTGTTGAACATTAGTTACCAGCAGTTATTGTCACTCATACTGTTTCTTTGCAGAAACAGATGATAGAATTAACGTTTGTGCAGTGTTACACTTCACATTTTGAGTTTTGAAAGTATCACATAATTTGTAGTTTAGGACTCAATATGTTAACTGTATTTTTTTTAAATGATTGTTACACTGATATATAGGACCATTTAAGATCAGAATCTTGTTTAGAAATAAATTCGGTCATTTAACCTGAAAAAAAAAAACGTCTTTATTTCAGCATTCATATATCATATCTTAATTTTAAGCAATCTCTTCTCTCTGTGCCATCCACACTTTGTCATCAACAGTTTTTACTGATAAATATTTTCTTCCAAACGTTACACAGTGAAAACAATCCACAGCGATGTCAGTGGACTGACCCTTTAATATACAGTAATGTGTCATATTTTTATGGTATAAGTTTAGAAGCATCAGAGATAGATACAAGATTCAGAATATAATGAACTTAAAACCACCTCAAGTTGTACTTGAACTTGAGTAAATGTACTTTGTTACTCTCCACCTCTGATCAAATGTTCCCAGGACTGTGCATGTCTGATAAAGGAGCAAACTGGAGCTGCAGCAGAGAGCACAGATTATACAAAAAGACTGATTTTCTCTGCAGGATGCAGTCACAAAAAAAGACAATTTATCATTGCTGTGGATATTGACTGTGTAGGCCTGCCCTCACACATGATCAATAGCGATGTATAATGTCTGCTCTTAATAATGAGTTTCAAACACAGCCAAATTCTCATTGTGTTTGGCTTTGAAAGAATAACAAGGTTGTTAACTACAAAGGTTACATTGATTAATATCCCTTCTTGCCCATCAATGCATGAGTAATTCTTGGTAATGGAACATGCTTTGCCCAGAGAATCGATCGAGGTTCATGGGTGTGATGAAGTGATATGTGGCTGATATCAGAGAAATGAATTAGAGGACATTCACAGGGGGGCAATGAGCTTCTGCCTTTTCCAGACATCTTAACTCAGTGGCGTAGAAACAGAGATAACGGGGGAAAAAACTAAAATCATGCATTAGCAGCTGCTATTTTCTGCCAAAACTGCAGCATATCTACACAACTAAACCCTCCGTAGAGCCAGATGTACAAAAATCTACTGTATGTGGGCAGCTTCCCTCCAACATACATCCTGCCTTTGGACAGATTCATAATGACTCATTTGATTTGTAGCGTATGATTATCCATATGGCAAATAATGCAGGCTACACCTTCAGATAAACCCTCTACCATATGTGTAATTCAGCTAAGTGAGGCATATTTTGTTGCATTCAAACAAGAAATTGCAATTTTGTGTTATTTTTAAGTGGGTAAAAAAAACATTCTTTTTTGGCCTCCATTCTGCATTCCTCCTGAGCTAATCCCCACCTCCTCCCCTTCTATATGCTGCTCCTGCCTATCTCTGTGACTGAGGCTGACACTGGTGGAGGGCCAGATGGTGTGTGTTACACTTGTTTCGCTGTCGTGCGACTGTTATTTATACGCCACAGAGCCAACAGCAGTGGCCCCCTAGACGAAGGCTTTTGTTTTGGAGCTTGAAGAGGAGAGAGGAGGCGAGGACGAGAGGAATGAGCTGGAGACAAAAACAAATGTCCCTATTAGATTATCACCTCAGCCCCTCTGGAAGAACTCTCTCCTCCTGTCTTGTGTGTATAAGCTCTGCTGGTGTGGGTGTGCACCTCCCCCCCTCCCCCTCGCTGCCAGGAACAGAAAACAGCGGTCTGATATCTCAATATCACTGGTATTAGCCCGGGAAAGAAGCCATGGATCATTTTAATGCCACCTCGTGTACAGGAAGCCCCAAGTGGCGGATCAATGATACATGTCCCTGTGTCACCCATGACACCTACCAGCCACACATACACACACATCCCTCAACCCTGCCCTGCATTCCTGCATTTTACTCTGTCACACACACACACACCCCTCCCCTACCCACTCAATAAACTGTGAGAAAAAGCAATATCTCTCTTGAAGGCAGAGGAATATGATTAAAGCTTCCACACTGCTGTTATCATCCCCTGAGCCGTTAACAGCGGGCAAAATGAAGCAAAGTGAATTACCTCCAGCTGTCACTGTGTAGCCTGCAGACCCAGAGTCAAGGGCCTGTAATGTTCAAAGCATTGTTCCGGCTTATAATGACAGATAGAAGTCAAGTAAAGCGCATTGGGCCTTTGTAAAAGAAACCATGTTATAGTGGTGAAAACGTTCTGCCACGGTTTTCACTGAGAAGTTAGAGAGTATAAACAATGAAAGCTTTTATTGCTACAGAACAGGGTGGGCACACATCCTGACACCGAAAAGATGTGGCCATAACAGCCTTGCACCAGCCTTGAAAACCGTAATTTCTCAGATAATGTAATTTTGCCATTGTTCGATTACTGTAGAGCTGCTGTTAATAAAAAAATAAAACACTTCCTCTACAGATGTTTCAAATTAAAAAGGTAACCTCTCCCATCCCTTAGTAAGCATTTCACCTGAATCACTTCCAGGAAGCTTTGAGCTTCATTAACAGCAACTTAGCATGTTTCAATAAACAGAGTAGAAGCCATTGAATTTGAGGAATTAATAAAATATAACGAGATTAACTCATTAACAAATTAGATTAGTGCTGTGAAAATGTACACTGTGCTGAAGTTTCTAATGTTATCCCTAGTCCATGTTTTAACTTGGCCTTTATTAGCAACCAGACCTTAGTTGCATTGTGTTGTTATATACAGAGCTCAATCACTGTGATCAAGGCATGGCCTCTTAGACATTTCAAACCCCTTTGGCTCCTCAATACATTTCTGACTAGCTCAGTGCTACAGTCCTATCAGAGCTCTCAGGTCATCAGGTGACAGTTTTCTAACTGTACCTAGAATGAGATCCAGATCAGGTGAAGGCACTTTTCGCTATGCTATAGTCCTGTTCTCAGATCTGTTCTCAACAAACTGAGACCTATAAGATCTGAGTCTACATTCAAAAGTAAACTGAAAACGTTTCTATTTCCTCAGGCTTATGATGAGCTACTCTCTGTGTGTGTCTGTGGGGTGAAATCTATTTCTCACTCGCCTCTAGTAGTATCTTGCCATGCTGATTGTTTTGGTATTATTTGTCCAGGTCCGTCCCAATACAGTGGAGGTGAATGGGATTTAATTTGTGGTGATCACAGCATTGAAAATGACTGTTGGTCTCCCAACAACTACACTTGAGGCAAGAATCTCACAGGTGAATATCTCAAAACCCGGGCAAATACAACCAAAGCTATTGGAAGATACTTCTTGAGGCAAGTGAAATAATTTTTCGTTAGTTTTTTGTATTTAATGTCTGTAAAGGTCACTTAAAGATTCCAGTCACTATGGCTATTGTTGTCTGGACAGGACAGGTATTATAACACATTGATTTTCATTGCATGTATGCTTTGACTTATTGTCATCATCCTGGGTATGGGCTTAACAATAAGACAGTAGCATCTGGATGTAAAGGAAAGCATCAGTTATCTCTGTCATCACACTCAGATGTCTGTGTCTCATGCCTCCCGTGGTGTGTCGAGTTGTTGAATTGGATAAAAAAAAAAAGCAGCCATTTCAATTTGAGGCGAAACATTTAGTCTTTTTCAACATGCTATTTACTCACTTAATCCCATCCATTATCAGTTGTCTTGCTATTTCCAGAGTGCACTTTATGTGGTGGGATGGAAACATCTCAGCGAGAGAGAAAGAGAGAGAGAGACAGAGAGAGAGAGGTTATAAACACTGTCATCAGAAAATGTTCACTCTGTCCTCTTGAAAAGCCAAGGATTTTGCAATCTTTCAAAGATAAAATTACGGCTCACCATCAAACAAAATATCATCAGCTCTGGCTGCTACGCTAATCGGTAGCAACAATGAGACGAGAGGAGACTCAGACAAGAAGAAAGAAAATGAGATAGAAGGAACGAGAGGAGTAAAGTGTGAGTAGGAGACTGATTGCAGCCAGCTGTTTGATCCCTGTTGGCCTCCATGTTTGATGGCAGCCTTTTCAGCGTGTCTTAGACCTGCTTTTTTGATGTTGATGGACATTATAATGGTTTACTCTGTGATCAGTGCTGAAATGTAGCAGGTAGAAAAACCTCAGGAAGCATTAGCGTTAAAAGTAATTTGTAGGCAGAAACCAACGAAACGGCTGTTAGGGCAGCGAGCCCTCATGTAAATGGAAAAGCAGCGTGTTGATAAATTAAGTCAAATAAATTAGGACAGGGACTCGTTTTGTGCCAGATTGACAATTAAAGATGTCTTGGGAACATCCATCTCCTCTTTTACATCCATTAAACAGGAGCAATCATCTAGATTGACACAATGAGTGCTTGTGAAAAAAGAAAAAGATCACATGCCATCATTACTCATCTTTTCAGAAATAACTAATGTTTAATAATCTAGTTTTCCGTTATATGTTTCTATTAGGAAAGACCAAAGGAGTGTCCCAAATCCGTACTACAGAGTAATTCCCAGCAGGATTTGTTTAGTATGTATACTCAAAAATATTCGATTTGGTTGGATACTATTGTCCCATATTGCATTGCACATGAGAAATGGAGGCTCCACCCAGAGCTAAATAAAGCTGGCTTGCCTTGCCTATTGGATCATTTCCTGTTGGTGTACATGTTGATTTCACTATTTAAAAGTAGGAAAGTTGTAATTACAATAAGTCCAATATGAAATGAACATGCTATTTTTTTTTTTTGTCCCACATCCGTGTGTTCAATAAACAATTTTTTCACTCAGCTGATCTCAGTCAGCAAATAATTGGTCACACCCTCCTTTTAGATCACTGCACATCAGAGATTCTTTTCATATTCAAATACAAAGAATATTACAAATATTAGGTAACCCTTTGTTATAGCCTGTAATGTACAGCGTAATTTTTCACAGTTGACATCATATGTTTTGGATTAATGGTGTACCAGTGCAGTATGTACTGATACATACATGTGAAGTTATAGGACACTGTGAAGTCTGTAAACTTTTTTTCTGGTAAGGACCAGTTGGTTTTACCTTTTGGGAAGGAAAGCCAAAGTTTTTTGTATAGCAAATGTCATACCCAAAGGCAAACCAAAGTACTTTACAGAGTAAACAGGCAGCAGCACAAGAAACAAATTATAAAAACAACAGACTTGTTGTAAAGAGGAGATGGAGCTCGTAGAAGCTTTTCATAACGATCAATATGCAATTTAAGCTTATGTAAAGTCGAAATGATGCAATTATAACAGTGGAAGTGAAACAGAGTTTGACATTAATTAGAAAACCAAAGCTGGTGCCATTTTGTGTTCTAAAGTAATCCAGCAGATTTCACACCTACTCTTATTCTCATGGAGCAAAATGCAAAATGAACTGCAGCGAGGTCGTCAGTCATCCCGACAATGACCTCAGTTTACAGTGATTACCCTTAAAATTGTGATACAACTCTACACCACCACCTTTATCAACCAAGAAGTGTAAGATGTTATGCAAACTAAAAAAATAGATAGCACTTCAAAAAAGTGGCATTACTTCACTTTTTATAAAGTTCTGAACTTGTCCAAAAAGGCTAAAGGTGATAATTTACTGCACTATTGTCAACCTGCACTGTAAGACCGAGCCGAGCACTTTATGTTTTCATTTTTTGCTCAATCCATCAGGATGGCATGCAGCTTGGCCCTCGAGGGTGGCCAGACGTTGGTGTTTATTCAGCATGAAATGAGGTGAAGCCTAAAAATACATGGGGGTCGAAGGGTGGTGCTGGGCGGGGTTAAATGGTTGGCCCTCCATTCAAAGAGCCACAGAATGAACAGCGTCGCCTCATTAGCGGCCTGATACGGAAGCAGGTCCATCTGGAATAGCAGGCAGAGAAACTGGAGAGACTGGGACTCAGCACAGAGAGAGAGAGAGGTCAGGAACAGACTGACCGCAGGAAACACACACACACATACACACACACACAAGCACAGAAGCAAGCAGACAAAGGAGATATAGAGAAGCACACGCACAGATGATCACTGAAACTAAACTGTTGAAGTCAGAGACAATGTCAAACTCATGCAGATACGCACACCTAGATATACACAGCACAGATACAGAGACATTGTCAGACTCAGATCTATTGTATGTTAAGTCCACCTTTATGTTCTTTCAGCCTTGTAAATGAATCACTGTTTTCTTTTGTTTAACCAATTGCACTGTAGTTGTGTGACATTACAAATGGCATAGGATAACTCAGCTTCAGCAGCCATAAGACACTTCCGAGGTGTCTGCAGGGTGTTGTAGGATGTGGGGTTCGTGATCCAAAGTCAAGTGAAACGTATAGACATTAGAGCAGCAGATGATCAAAATCCAGCAGAGTGATTAGGCCTTTATATTGTTGCTTAAGAGCCTGAGTAGTTTCCATATGTTATAGCTTATTCTTAACGTAAAAAAAAACCTAAAACAAAGACTTAATTTGCAAAAACTGATATTGTATATATATTTTTTCATAAATCATGTTTTTTTTGCAAATGAACTCTTCAAATGTAGTCCAGTACATAACTTTTAATAAGCTGTGCAATACTCAGGTAGATCATTTACCCAACCTCAGTGATAAGTACAGTGAGTGTTAATGAGTGGAAATGCAAAGAACTAGGTAAACATCTGTTATTGTGTAAAGTTTATATATACTGTTTAGAGAGGTATTCCAAAAATAGAGATGGCAGATAGTCTGACTACCTCTGTATTGGTCACACTGACTGCACCCTGGAAGGACTTTCCCCATTCTTGGATCTGCTATACCTCCTATAGACTAAGGCACATTATCGAAAGAAGATAATTTAATTGCAGTTGTACCATTTACTGCACAATACCTCTAGATATTCTTTAAAGATGCATGTATCAGTGAAGGGAGACATCAGAAAACAGTTCATTTGTTCAAGTCCCAAGAACCATTTGCAGTTAAGAAACTACCATCCAACTACTTTTTAGATTGTTTCTGGTAAGGGCATGCAGTAGAGAGAGTTTGAATTTCAACAGAGAGGCAGCAAAAGTAAATTAAAAGGTAGTTAAGATAAGATAGCTGCAATGCCAAGAGTAGTCTTGGAAGTGTACGTTTATAGTGTCTTTGTTTAGAGAAATATAACAGAAATTATTAATTGATTTAATCAAAAATATGATGTTCCCCATAGTCACAGTCCGTAGCATAGATACTGTACAGAGATGAACAAAGAGCATATATACACTACCGTTCAAAAGTTTGGGGTCACCCAAACAATTTTGTGTTTTCCATGAAAAGTCACACTTATTCACCACCATACGTTGTGAAATGAATAGAAAATAGAGTCA
>JAVQJD010100186.1:0-41271 GCA_036023655.1 Nannoperca australis
AATGGTATCGAATGCAGCACTAAGATCTAATAGGACGAGTACAGAGACAAGTCCTTTGTCTGATGCAATTAGAAGGTCATTTGTGACTTTCACCAGTGCTGTCTCTGTGCTATGATGCACAGAGACAGCACTGGTGTCTCTGTGCTGCCTCCATGATAAAACTTAATGCATGTTACGCCGAAGAAAACCCGTCATCAGCATGAAGGCAGGAAGTGTGTGTGTGTGTGTGTGTGTTCCTCAGCTTCCAGTGTGTGGTGTGACCCACTCATGTCGATGGGCGTTGAGAGGAGGCTTTGATGGCGGTGAATGGGGTACTAATGAGTTGGCTTTATCAATGGCCGGTCTGTGTTTTGCCCTCCTAATGGCAAGGGGACATCAACAGAGCTGTTGATGCTCCATGTAAACATCTCAGCCACTTCCCTGTGTGGGGCCCCCACTTCACCCATCACACCCAGTTCACAATCTAATTGATTCATGTTCGACTGCACAGGCTATGTCGCAAGCCATGACTGATTGCATAATCGTCTAATGTTAAGTGGTAAATGTAATGGAAGTGGCTGGTTTGGGCTACACGTCTATAAAAGTGCTAATCTGTTCTGGAATAATCTATGTGCTTTCCAAAATAAGTAAATATGTGGCAAACACAGTAGGTGGGGCCTGTGGGCAATAATCAGGGCAAAAGGCCCACACAGCACTGTGCTGAGTAAACCTTGAGCTCAAGCTATCACCTGTTGAATACTACATTCATGAAGCAGTGAATCCCACAGTCATGCGTGTGATCACTGGAGTCACAGACAAGTCGAATGAAACAGTGTTAGGTAGAAAATCGCTGCTGTGCCACCTGAGTGTTGCAAAAACGGATGAAGAAACAGTGAAAGCTGCCCGCCAGCAATGACAGTTAATATGTAGAGCAGATTGAGGCCAACTGTTGTTCAGGTGAAAGCGCTGTTAATGTGACACATGACAGTCTTACCTGTCCGGGGTAATGTACAGTCAGATCCAGCCGTGTCTCCTTTCACTGAAGCCAAAAGTGTATCCGTCAACAGACTGGGAGGAGACCTTTCCCTCTGCCGTGTCGCTCACGCGCAATGTCACAACTACACTAACGTGTTGACACCACAGACTGTGGAAAACCGGCTCTACGTGGACCTCACTGGCGACTTCAAAGCTGCAGATTCCTGCCGCTCTCACTTTTTGACGGTTGGTGTTAATTTTAATTGTCGTTTGTTGCTTTTTTCCTCTTCCCAGTACGACAGGTCCTCTTCAGCCACTTGGACGCTCCGCGACGAGAACAACCGAATTCAGTCGGGAGGGGAGAGGCGGACCAACCGAAACACTGTGGCGGATGTTCACCAGCGTCAAGCTACCTGCCACTGATATACTACTTCCGGGAGAGATTTTCAAAATAACACCGTCAGTGAAGTGAATCAGAATCTGGGTTATTGAGAATTTGCCTTGGTATGTTGGTGCATAACAATAGTCACAGTAAGTAGAAAATATAAAGAAAGACAAGTACTGTAAGTCAAGAAGCATAAAAAACATTATTGAATTTATATTAATTATAAAATGATGATCTATTGCAAATAATCCAAGTTGTTGAAAGTAAAATTATGAAGGATTCCTCCTGCTAAGGTGTTGAACATGGAACTAACATGTTAATTCATTAAAGGGTTGTGTGCTCCTTTACAAGTTATGAAAACTAGTTGATGGCCCCCAATAAGAATAATCTTTTAAATATTGTATTATTGAACGAAAACATGGCAGAAAGAGTTCATTAAAGTTTACATTTGAGATTTTTTACCTCACAAGCAATGCTACATATATTACTGTCTGAACAAATTACACATTTTTAAAGAATGTTAACAGTAGTTGTCAGATATATGCAGTGTATTTGACATTTCCCTCTGCAATGTAGTACAGTAACAGCCAATTCCCCCATAGATGAAATACTAGTAATAAACAGTACATGGAAACTATATAAATACTTTCCACCTTTTGACGAAGCACTATAAATGCAAAAAGTAAACTAACTCCCAAATATCCCTCAGATTGTAAGTAAAATGTAAAAAAAAACTCAACTTCCTGTCTCACACTAGCTCTCTCTCTCTGAGTAACTTGACTGATGAGAAAAGAGAAAGTAGGTTTGTTGTTCTGCTCTTAGCCTTGCAGAGGCGCACTCTCACTTCATGAATACACGTTCAGACTCATACAGTGCTTGCACCCCAAGTTTAAATTCCGTTGGTGTTTCAACTGTGGATTGTAACAATAGTGTATTGTTCCAATGGCATGATTAGTATATTTACTATAGTATGAAGACCTGTAAATTAAGCTCACTGTAAATGTACACAGGGTACACACTAAAGACTGAGATATTAAAGAGACATTCCCTTTCCATTGTCTTTAAATTACTGGCAAATAAGACAAAAAAGTGTATCATAATAGTGCATCATTCACAGCAAACAAGCAATACACAAGGGTGTTAAGAACAATGTTTTATTTAAATTAAAAAGCAAAAATAATAACTAAGAACCGTGTATAATAGGCTAGTCAACTTAAAAAACATTGCTATAGCATGATGTATGTATTTTGTGAAGTTGAAAATGAGAGATTTATAAAAAATAGATATCTACATTGTAACATAATGAACGTACAGTATGCATTTCCCAAAGTGGCAATGTCATTTGTACATTCCCCCAATTATATATATATATTAAAAAAAAACACATCCAAGTCTGACAGCTGTACTCAACATGATTTACTTTCTATGGAAGAATTTGTATTTGTGACATGCTCTAAAGGCCTTGACCAAGTATACAACAGGTAATGAAGCAGAAAAATCTAACCCTGTGGCTAAAATGTATCCACAAAATATTGGGTGTCCATCTTTGTCAAACACTCAGTGTCTTTACAAGCGATTTAGTTTGACCACACTGTACTTTATAGCCAAGTAGTGTGACAGCTGCCAGATGCAACTTCTGACCACCAAGAAATGGTTCTTTACACTTGAATCTCCTTATTGGTGTCAAAAATAATTCCACAAGAAAGGAGAAGGACTGGGAGGAGTGTTAATATTAATATTTTGCCTATGGGAACATTGTGGTAAGTAGCAAGTCACACAGCTGAGGGTTTGGTGCTGGAAGAAGCAATCACTGTGGGACTGGTAGGTACATGCAAGGTGGATTGTTGATGCGGTTTTAGGGCCAGGGGATGTAAAAAGAAAAGCCAGTTTGATTACATATACGAGGGAGGGGGATCATTGGCGCAGTAGATAGCAGAGGGGAGTCTTAAAGTCTTACAGTGTGAAACCTACTCCTGGGCCTCTTTGCCAGTCATCTTGTAGATCTCAGTGGGGCCATCACCCTGGGTGATGGTAGTAGTCAGCTGGACGTCCTCTCCACTGTTTGCTCCTGCACACAAACAGGAAACATCATCAACACCAACATTACAAAACATTTTAAAGAGCATTTATTTTGTTGTGTATATAATCTTTGTATCACTGCAAGCAATGCATCCATTGCATATCAAGTTGGTTTAGCTGAATTTTATTACCATAAATACTTTCAGCCTGTTCGAAACAGAAGTGAAACTCGAGAGCTGATAAAGTAAATCAACAGAGAGTTGGAGAGGCGTCCCTCCCATGAGACTGGCTGACGCGTTTCAGAGAAAGCTTCCAGAACTTTAAACCCTCATTATCTCTCCCCGTGTCACTGACGTCAGGAGATGGATGGGTGGTTTTCATTACTTTACTGCTCTCCACCCTGCCCCATCCCCTCTTCACTGCTCTCTTTCCTTTCCGTCTGGAAGGAAGCCTGGTGTCCATTAGAATCACCCTCCTGGGCCTAAGAGACCCTTCTTTCCCCTGGGAATCTGGGCCCTTCTGAATCACCCCCCTCCCACCCCCTCCTCCTCCAAAAACAAACTTTGAATGAATAGGCAGCTTTACAGACACTTGCTCCCCATCAGAATGAAGTGAGAGCAACTGGGACACCAATGAAATTCAGCCAATAACTTTAATACAATGAGGGGGTTTCTTTATGCAAGACTTAGAAGAAAGTAACACAAACTATAATTATAAAATAATTTCTATAATTATAAACACCATTGATCCTATTGATGCATTTTTACATTTTCAAGATGTCAACCCAAAGCTTAAAGTAAACAAGAAACAACAGGGTTAATCTAGACAGAATTTTGTTAACAGACCTAACTAACTGACCTAAGACTTTACTGCTGCAATGGCTAAAAAGTGTTGCGTTTCATCCATATGTACTACAAAGCAAAATAGCGCATTTACAACAGACATCCCATTCATGTTATTTCTTTAGAAAGAAACACGTAGTTACCAGTGATGCACTGACCACTCGACTGCTCGTCTCCATAGCGTTTGTGAGACGGTGCGTAGAGGAACATGATGGCGAAGACATACAGGTTCCACATGCCGTAAATGCCAGTGAAGAAGGCGCTGTTCACCTGCACTGTGTGCTCTCCCCAGTGCCAGTGGCCCTCATTCACCTGGACACGGCCAAAAGACAAATACATATTTTTGTGTTACTGTTCTTAGGGCGGAGGGCTGTATCGCGGGTATGATTTGGAACATGAGTCAAACAGCTTTTCTAGTCACTGTGAAATTGAAAGATGTCACCAAGTATCAGTGGAGCAGAGCTGAAATCAGCATTTCTTCTGATTTCATAACATTATGCCGCTCACCTGACTGATGATGAAGAAGATGACAGTCATGGCAGCACAGGCCAGGGTGACCAGCATGAGGAACTTGAACCTGAAAATCAGACCCTACAGGGCGATAAAGGGGATGAGTTAGCTGCACAGAAGTTAATAAAACATTTTTTTTAAACAATCCTTTTGTACCGTCATGAACAAATTGTTTGGTTTTTATTTGTGATAATGTACAATTAGAAGAAATAGAAGCAAGATGAACCAGATGAAAAACACACCTCATAGTGCAGGCGTCTGGCCTTGCACATGGCAGGCAGGGACGTCCTCTTGCCGCTGATGTTGCGGAAGACTTGAAAAACCATGAAGCAGAGAAAGAGGAAGTAGAGGCAAGCACATATTCCTGCCGCAATTATGAAAGCCATCTGAGGCATCAGCAGTCAAGGATATAACACTTTCCCTTAAACAGAGTGTGCCAGCAAAGTGGTGGTGAATACTGTAGATATATAGAAGAGGTAATTACTTAAATAGTTTGTGCGCAAAAACATCATTCTAAAGTAAGTAGACTTTGTGTACTGGTATGCAGGTTTAGCCTTACATGCACCAGAACCTGACATTACATATATACCAATCAGCCATAACACTATGACCACTGGCAGGTGAAGTAAAGAACATCTCGTTATCTCGTTACATTTTGTCCTGTAAGTTGACATGTTGGAAGCAGGAAAAATGGGCATATGGATGTGAGCACCTTTAACAAGGGCCAAATTATGATGGCTACACGACTGGCTAGGTGCCAGATACCACAGCACACCTTCAGAGGTCTAGCGTAGCCTCGACGGGTCAGGGCTGTTTTGGTGGCAAAAGGAGGACCTACACAATATTAGGCAGGTGATAATGTTATGGCTGATTGGTGTATTGTATTGTAAATGGGATATTAAGCAGAGAGACAATTTTCTTGTATCTACACTTTAAATCAGTACTTATAAAACTTTTTTTTTAAACTGCTTTTAAATGCCGTGTAAGGTTGTGTCTTGTCAATAAAGTCTCAACAGACTGTAGATGGCACGGCAGAAAATGTCAGCGGTGGACCGTATAAAGATTTGATGATGCTGGTTATAGACACTGTACCGTCAAACTGCTGAGAGTCAGCAACACTCAGCAGGCTTTTCCTTTTGGAGTGTTTGGCCGTTGTTTTTGAAGAGCGCTGATGAATCTTGCATTGCTCAGCTTGGTAGGTGAGGCAAACAAGCCGGCACACACACGTAAACACATCATCCTGAGACCCTGGGCAGTGCTTTCACATATGGCATTACTGAATTATTTCTCATCTTATTAGTCTAGAGAGCAGATTCCAGTTCAAGCATCAAAAAAAAGATTAATTCAGAATGTAAAGATTTTTTTAAACACAACTTTTTACATTTTGCGGATGCAGTCTGATGAGGTATATGACATATTACTCCATAGAAAGTAAAAAAATATGTTTTTTTAAAAGCTCCCTAAAAAGCCTACATAAATCTGGTAAAATATGTAAACTGCATAGTGTATACACCATTAATGCTTATATCATATTCCTCATCAGACTGCATTTAGAAGATGTCAAAACTTGTTTAAAAAAAAGTCTTATTCTAAATTAAACACATTTATTCTCCTTTAAAAAAAATAAAAAAAAAATAAAAATAACTGATAAAAGTACCAGATCAATAAGCAGTATTGGTAAGAGTAGTAAAATGTTTACGATACTCATCCCTAAATACATGCACTGCAAGAACCAGAAGCCGGGATAATTAATGAATTAATGATAACTTGAAGATGAGACAACAAACAGAGGATCGTTGCAGTTGGCACAGTATTTGTAAAGATGTGAATTTGTTGATGAGCAGAGGAACAACCACAAACATGTTTATTGGCTGCTAATTTGAAGAAACAAAATTTGGCAATCTACACTTTTTTTTTGCATCCTACCTATCAGACAAGCTGAGATGGTGTGCTCACTGTTGTCAAATTGTTTTTTTGTTTTTTTAAAGGATACAGCAAGCTCAGTTCCTACATCAGACGCCCAGATGCTGTAGAAGGGGTTGGTCAGCTGGACCCCTCTGGTGACACAAAACACATTTATAGGTTTATTTGTTTTGAATGTGTTACCAGATGTCAATACAAAAAGCAGATCATATACACAGCTAGGATAAAAACAGACATACACGACTGTTGTTCGAAATAGCGTGAAAAACAAACCTCTCGCACATGTCAAAGATGAAGAGGCAGAAGGAGCCAAACACGATGGGTACGACCTGCTTCCAGTAGACTGAGAAACGGTTCCGCTCTGTCTGGTCCTGAGAGAAAAAGGACAAAAACAGAATTAAAGTTGAAATATAATAGAATACATTTCATAGATCACATATGGTACAAGTCCATTATCCCCAAAATCCTTCTTGATCACGGTCATACTGTAAGTAACAGTGTTCTGCAGCCAAAGTGGGCACTTTTTATGTTTTAAGATAACTTATGTGATTGAGAGCAGCAGGACAAGTGTTGATGACACAGATGCATTCATTAAAACCGCACAAGTTTAGTAACTGATTTCATACATTGTTAAATATAAAGATCTGACCACAATGTACAGACATGACAGTTAATGCAAACTGGCATGACTGCATGACATGAACAAAAAAAGAAAAACAACAACAACAACAACAGAAAAACAGGGAAGACTGTTCTACAACCAGATGATCAAAACACCATCACCACCATGAAGCCTGTGATCAGCATAATGCAGGTGAGACGTTCTGCAGAAGGCTTGTAGAGACAAAGATGAATGCAGCCACATGTAATGAAACACTGCTACAGCCTGCAGCAGAAATAGCTTTAAAACTATTTTAAAATGTCTTGAAGTAGGAAAGTCAGAGTACAAAAACATGACAAAGTTCAAGAGTGAATGAATACTGTAGACACTGACATGCCATCTGGGGTTGATTTACCAGCAGCTCTACATGACACAAGCCATTTTTCGCTTCTCATACAATCTATAGATGTTATAGATTGTATGAGAAGCGAAAATTGAATATGGAGATATTCAGATTGGCTGTGATAAAGCACGGACATAGACCTTAGTGTGATGCTTTGACTGAAGCTTAGAAGATAACAAAATTGTTAGCATAAGCAAGTACAGCTCGGCCTGCCAGCCCACAACAGAGAAACAGCCCGCTGTCCTGAGAGCAGGGGAGGGGTAAAGAGCCCATCATCCTGTCTGAGGCAGACATGGAGCTCGTCAAAGAGGTCATCAAGTTAATGGACGCTCTGTTCAGTGAAGAAAATGTCTGATGACCTCCATGACTGCCCCACACCAGGCAAAATAACAGGTCAGGCGACAGTGACCTGCAAGTCATTTGTGGAATGAAGGTCAAGTTCAGGGACGTTTTTGATGTCTGATACACAGCTCTCACACATCTTCACTTGTCCACTGCACAGAACCCGTGCTGCAAAGAACTGCATTTCCTGGACAAAAATGAGAGGGGCGGTTTATAGATTTGAACTAACTCATACTGACATAACATTTTTATCATTATTATTTAAAATTTGAAAATGGGCAATTCTGTTTGGCAGACAAACGTACCAATACAGCATGCCATGTAATATAAAGACATAAGGAGTTTAGGAAAAAAGTCAGAGGGATGAATATTAAAGACACTAGACTTGATTGACAACTTCCAGATTAATGAGTATTGAGCAACGTGTATGTGCAGATATGTACTCCCTCATCCTAACAAAGCACTCCATGATTGAGTGGGACACATTAAATACACATGAATAATGGAAACACTATCTTGGTATACAGTATGCTAATCCATCAAACCTGTGGAATCTGATTGGTGAAGCTGATGGTGCTCTAGTTTACTTTTTTATTTTAACCTGGATTAAGTTAGAGGCATTCCTCTAAGCTCTTGTTTTTATCTGGAACATAGTTCATCTTTTTTATCTGCACCATCAAGTAGTCCCAGAATAACGATGATGAGACTTTAATATTTTTAACACTAAATGGCTGTAAGTGAGATCGCAGTTAACAGGCGAGCAAGCCTGCAGGTCAGTCGGATAAACATCAAACATGAAGTAATATGGTGCGGCGGCGGGCACAGTACCATGAGGTGCTCCCCGCAGAAGATGATCCAAAAGGAGAGCAGCATGGAGTAGAAGATGCCCTGCCTGATGTCTCCAAAAAGCAGCATCCAGGTCCAGTTGAAGCCAATAGAGAACCACTCCACTGGGATGTTGATGAATGTCATGGAGATACCCAGAGCGAGAATTACCCTAAGGGAGCAAAAATAAAATAATTACAATAAAAGTGCCTAAATGGTTGCAAAAAAAATACAAATAAATGTTGTGTTCAACAATATTGGCTAATTATAATTAATTATAATTTAATTGACAGGCGCACACACAATCAATGTTTTAGAGCAAGGCTCATTAGATCTTATTGATTACCCATTCAGCTACAAGGCACAGTGTGCCCCCACTGACCTATCCAAGTCCACATAATTCACTGCCTCTCCAAATAAGCCCCATTATTACAGCCAACCTCCCTCAACCTTGAAATCCAGATATTTAGAGAGAAGTAAGGACGGATGAATTAAGAACAACCAGCCTACAGAAAGACACAATAAAGCTCGTCTTCCAAGCGTCTGCAGCAGGTCCCTGCACGCCACCAGCAGATCGTAAGAGACAAAGAGGGCAAAACAGAGCTACCGTGTGTGTGTGTGTGTGCGTGAGAGAGAGAGAGAGAGACTGGGGGGAAAAATACATTTTTTGCAAACGTTCAAAGCAATTCCACTCCAGACAGCTCGTCAGCAATGTTCTACGCAGCGAACACAGTGAAACCACATTTGACTGGTATGCAAGGAATGTGTCCTGAGCACCACCAACACAGGAGAGATAGGAGAGCGGAGGCCTCTGTGTGTGTGTGTGTGTGTGTGTAAAGACAAAGGGCTTCGTATGAAAATCTGTAAAGTTAACAATTTAATAGAAGTTAAGTTAATAGACCTTTTACACTGGACATTGAAATGTGATAACAGGAAAAGCACAGGTGTATCTAATAACATTAATTATGTCTGCGTTCCTTTTGGGTGAGCCAGTTCCTGGAATTGTGCATGCAAACTCACCGACACATTTAACTGAACAGAGCCACCTTTAATGTTATTAATCCCACCTGTTCTTTCACTGCTATGACAAGTCACAGTGTCTGTTGTAGCTCTGCTTTTGTTGAGCACAGAACATTTGAAAAAAGTTTCAAAAGCCACAAAATGAAGATAATGGGTGTTTACGTGTAATAACTCAAGAGTTTCCCCATTTTATGAATTATAATCATCCTAGTCCATTTTCCACACTGAGAGTTCCCCACTCACATCTGTCCTCTAAGTTTAGAGGAAGTCTGACACCTCTGTGGACTAGCATGACAGGAGACTCTGGTGAAGCTTTTACAGCATAAAAAAAAAAATCATCCCGTCCACAAATAGGGTACGAGTCGCACTTCCTGAGACCCTGCTGGTCATTTGGGAATAAGAGCTTTGAGCTGGAAAATACAGAGTGAAGGAGAGAGACACTGACTCTCTCTCTCTGTGTGTGTGTGTGTGTGTGTGTGTCTCACAGCGAGCTGGTGTGTATGCAGCATGTGTTAGCTGAGTGCTAGCTTGCAGATTTTGTAACACGTTTCACGCTTCGCCGGGCACTTCCTGTGGCGCAGAACGCTGCCTCATACTGATCTGTCTTCCCAGCACGGCAGGGGGTTAGACAAACACTGGGCTCCGAGCATAGCTTCAACTTTCCACAGCATGGCAGTTAAACGATCTGCTGAAGGCAGAACTACATGTATCTGCTGCTCCAACCTTTATGGAGTTTGGTTAAGGAATTAACAACAATACCCCCCACACCCTTAGATTTATTTATGCATATTCAGAGGTAATCTGGCAAGAGCATGGTCTTCATTTTGGTTTAAAAATCAGAAACCAAGAGGCCCATGTCACTATTTTCACAGATTTGTTTGATTGCACCACATTGCTGACAGTTTAACATGCATTTACAATGCTGAGAGTGACCTGCTGAATGTCCTAGATAACGTTCCTCCTCAGACGCTTGATGAACCACGCCTTCTGATGTCAGCGACCTTCACTGCACAGAGTTAGCATGCCCTACTTTTACATTTCATCCATAGTTAATATATGCCTTCACGCAGCAGACACACTGAAGCAGAGCTTCCGCGGCATAAAATGAAAACCTTACTTTCTTAAACTAGCATCATTCACCGTAATGATATAATCCGAGGTCCTAATTGCAGGCGTCGCTCATTTTGGGATGACGGTTTCAGATGGAATTCTGATGCCAAAAAAGGTAGAATTCTCCTAAAACAATAAATATAGTGCTAACAATACAATGGTGATGTGAGAAGATCACGAGACACAGATGAAGGAGTTGCCTTACTTCTCCAACAGCACAGGAGGTCTGCTCATGAGGGTGATCCGTCTCCAGTACCAGATCATGATGATGAGGATGCTGGGTGTGAGGAATGTCTTCATGGCAAACCACACTTTGGTGAAGCCTCCGTTCTGATGGATGCTCTTGGGAGGAGAAAGAAACACCATCAGTGTGCACTATTTGTACTGTGTATGTTACTTTATTGCCAAACAAGGAATAATGCTAACATTGGATCACTCAATAGCCAATTTTGTCAGTTGAAAAAGGACCCTCAACTGTGTGGGTCAACATTAACACCCTCAAATACACAGGTACCCCTGAAATGACAACTTACAACAAGACGAATGTCTTTGATTTCTCCGAGCCCCACGTTGATCTTCTTGCGCTCGTTCACAGGCAGGCGGATGTTAAGAAGATAGTATTTATGGGCCACGCTGCCAACCTCCATGAAGGGCAGAAGTTCACACTCGTAGTAACGTCCCTCATTCTCGTAAGTCTGGAAAAACACACAACATATCTGGTTATCTAATATCTGGTTTAAAAAACACATTCATTGAAGTTAACCACCATCAGCTGGAGGAACAGGTTTAAAAATGTACCCTTAAGGTAGGTTGTGAATTGCTCCCATTAAATTGGGCTCAACACTGTTCAGCCAACAATGAAAGTGGTGAGAAAATCCCCTAAAATATATTTCTAGCTCATAACTTTGGAATGATTAAAAAATTACAACAAGAAGAGCTTTGGAGTTAAAAACTGATAAGCTAGTTATATATATCTGAATAATTTTACAGCAATAGAATCTCTGGAGGTTGATATTAGGGATATAAAGGATAGTTGTAAGAAACTGACAAATACCAGGTAATATAATTGTTACAGTATACTGGAATATGTAGTTTTTGGTAAGTGTCATTTACACACCTTGGTAGTAGTGAAGTTGCAGGTGAGCTTCCTCTGTTCTAAAGAGTGTGCCATTGCTGTCCACTCACTGACAAGGTCGTCTCTGTAGGCCAGGCCCACATCTATGGAGGCCAAAGCGCCATCCTCTGGAATGAATGACCACAGCAGAAATTCACTGTCAGATCACTACAAAACATTTAGTCTACGTTTATTCGCTAACAACTTTGAGCAAGCAAGTATGTCAATAACATCCCAAAACAAAGTATAATTTGTGCAGTTAAAATTTATTGTAGACTTGAACTGTCACCAAAATCATTACGCCTTAAGAATTACACAGTGCCTGTAGATCAGAGAATTTCTATGTTCCAGAAATGCACTGAATAAGACCTTCATGTTGGTCTGTATTTCAGTGCATGTTCTACCTCCTCACTGCACAGCTCTGCTGGCTGTTATTATCCCAGTGATGGGATATAATGAAGTCCTGATGACAGACAGCCATGGCCTTTCAACTATGAGACCAGCAAAGTGAAAACATGGAGACATTCTCCACTACAATCTGAAAAGATACTGTTCATTTTCAGGCATGATGGCAGTCTTTCACATGCTAATGTATAAAAAATGAGGATTGACATTTCATTGATTTAAAATCACTGAGAATCTGACTCAACGAACGAAGGCTGTCTTTCAACTAGACTGGATTGGTCTGGTCACCAGGAAGGAGTATGAAATGGTGAGATTAACAGGATAATTTCTCAGCATGTTAAACATACTCCAGTGATTCAGTCTGTTCTCCATGGTGCACCAAATTTAGGTTACTTCCTACTTGACATAAAATCCAACAAGACCATGAGCTGGCCTCCGACAGCCCAGCCCAGTGAATCCAACAAAAACATCCAAAGCCAAGCTATTAAAACTGCATCTTTAGATCACATTACAAAGCCAAGTGTTCTCTCCTTCAGCCCTCCAGAGTGCCTCTTGTGCCGTTATGAAACAAGCTGGAATGAAGAGAAAGAAACCCAGTGGCCTGTGCTGTGAGAAAGAAAAAAATAAAAAGTAGGAGGGGGAGAGAGAACCAGATGAGAACTGGCAGCCGACTGTCTCCGTCTCTGTAATGCCCTCCCCTCTGCCATTGGTCGAGCCCGACGCCCTCAAATGTCAGCTCACTTCATGCAAACATTCCACTCCAGTCCAGCAGCCATCGCCACGGAAACTAAGCCTCCTCAACAGCTTTGTTATTGCTGGACTCTGGCCAATGGGTACTTGGTGCAACGGTGGAGTGGGCCAGGTGGGTGGAGTGGTTAATAAGGGCGAAGCTCTTCTCTGGGACACATTGTTACACAGATATGGTAGTCAAGGAAGAAATGGCCATGTGTTCATTTGTCATACAGCTACAGAACAGAATCCGCCCACCTGGCCTGGTCAGGATTTACACAGATGAGCGGACACCATTAAACAGGTGTTCGTTAATTATGGAAGATCTGGCTCCATAGTTTTTGTGGTTGAAGTCTATTAGCACTTTATTACATCTGAATCCAGTATCTACTCACTTAAAGCATCCTGAACCCTATCAAATCTGTTCAGGTTTAGCTATCAACTAGTTGAATGTATAAAAGTTATCATTTTTAAGAACTGAAATGCATAGACTATTAGTTGTACTTAAGAGAATAAAGTTCTGCTATTTGGAAAAGTGAGAATCTGAATCAGGTTTTTTACTAAATAAGAGGGCATTAAATCTGTTCAAATGAACGAATATACGTATTTTACCAAAGTAAAACCATGGGAATCCAACAATAACTGCAATAAGTTATTTCTTTAATCTCTCAGCTTGTTACATAATATTCATTTAATAATAGGTAAAAAAAGAAAAGGTCCTTTAATGTACTGCTGGATCTCATTTTGCAGGAAAACAAATAAGTGAAACGGTCACATTTGAGAAAGAAATCTTCTGAGGCATTATTGGACGATATGATAGAAGTAGAAGCAGTTTTGCAAAACTAGATGGCATGCATCACTTCATAGTACCTTGCAACAAGCAATTTATTCCCTTTCTATACAACAGCCTGAAAATGTAGGTATGCTTGAAAGATGCTAGTTTCAGGGTTCGTAAAGCTTTTTAAGAGTGCAATTTAAGTACTTTCAAGGTATTTAAACTAAAAATGTCCAGACACTCAAATCCTTCACATCTAAATCGTTACTATAAATGCCAGGAGAAAAATTTATTTGTTGATGGGATCGTTTCCTTTGAAATATTGAAAGAAAGATTTTTGGTTTGCACGAGTGTAAAGATGAAACACCAGAGAATGTTTAAAATCCAGCATTTTTTACAGATCATTGTCGAATTCAAGCATATTCCCAACCTTGAAAACATAATGGTTAAAATGAAGCATTTCCCAAACTTTCAAGACTTTATACGAACACTGTAGTTTGTCCATTTTAGCAGCTTCTTTAAGAAGAGGTTCAAAGTGGAAATCCTATATGCAGCATCAGAACTCAGGTCCCTCTGCATCCACTCACAACACCTCATGTAACTCAGAAAGATCAAAATGAGTCTGTAGCGTCTGGCAGAAAGACTTGTCTGTGGTCCAGGCTGTTTCACTGACTCATCTGTCTGGCAGCCAGGCAGTAAACAACACAAAGCCCCCCTAACATTTCCAGAGGCCACATTTTTGAGCAAGCAAATGATGGTGATGGTGATGACCCGCTGCAACAGGACTGTTTAGACAAGCCAGACCTGAAAGGCTGGGACATATACAATTACATCACAAGCTTACAAACGTTGTGTTCTCTACAATATTACACAATGACCTCTCTTTCCTCTGTTGTTAATTACAAATTGGCCTATGGTGGATGTGTATCAAGGGTTAGAGTGATTTGCCACATTGACTCTGTACGTCAGAGGTTGTTATGAAGCTCAAGTTGACATTAACATGCATAGCTACACATGCCACGCTATAAAGCGAAAGTAATGTAACAGAGTCAAAACTTCTTTCCTAGGCTCTCCTGGTGATCCAGTCACTTATTAGACTTCCTCATCATCCTCTTTAATTCCTTCTTTCAGGATCTCAAGCCCCTACCAGGATACCAAACCCTTTCTTCGTGAGATGCCAGTTCTCTGCCTCCTCCTCCCCCCTTTGCTCTCCTTTGAACAATGAGATGCTGTAGGTCTGACTAAGTGACTCTCTTCACTACAATGTTGTTTGACACCGGGTTCAGATGAAAAATGTGTTACAGGAAAGTTGTTGGTGGGTTCCCCTCATGACCATAGAAACTAGATATTTGACAGAGCCTGAGACCCCCAATCAGACTACATTTATTAAACTTTGCAGTCTTGTTCAAGAGGTCTGGAGCAATGTTGTAAGAAGTGAAAAAACAAATGCATGTAGGAAACCGATATCCACTAAACCGCAATGACATCTTAACCAAAGTGTCTAAATAATTTGGTTGTGGGTCTCTGGACTGGATAACAAGACATTTCATTGCCCAGAGGCAACCTGGTTACCTCTCTTTATACCCGTCTCAAGGGTGTCTGACACACCTGTCTATAACCCCCCCCAAGGGTCTGAGCCTCTGCAAATATTTGCCTTGAGATTGTGAAAATATTTTTTAAAAAAAACAGAAGTTGACACATTGATATGTAGAGGAAAAAAATCAAGACATTGAAATAAATAATATTTTAAAAAAAGTAGCACATGCAGAACGAGAACTTTAGAGTCGATTACCCAAACTGGAAACACAATTTATCAAAGAATTATTACTTGGTTATTTTCACCTAAAGGGCTTTTGGTTTTCTTAATCTTTTAACACCAAGTCCCATGCAAGACAACAAGGCCTCTTACAAGCTTGTGCACTTTAGGTTACACTTCTGCCCTCTCCTGCATTGTGAAAGCCATTATTCTGGAGGAAAAATAAGAGCATTGTTGTCCTTTTTTTTGGAAACCTGTAGGAAAGCCTTGGTTCTTCTCACCTATCTGGTTGCCCATCTTAAACGCGATGTCAAACTGCAGGATGACCAGCATAAACTGGAACCAGGGGCTCATCTCCTTGTCATGCTGAGGAATGTGGACAGCAAACACAATGTTGTTGGCCTCAATGTTCTTGGCCATGGCCTCATCAAAGTTCCGGATCTTCTGGCATTGGTTAGGACCCCAAGGCATGAACCATCGCATTCCCTCTGGTTCCTTGTCCTTGTCCACGCACTTGGTGGCAAAATAGTGGATCGCCGTCGTGGGGCTGGGAGCTGGTGAGACAAATACGAAAGACATTTCAGACTAAGTGTCACATTGAAATACTGCAGCAAAGTGTTTCATGGTCCTGCCAAGCCAAATGTCCCCTTGAACTAATAAATCACAAAACAAAGTGAATTAACATCAATAAACAAAACTTCAGAACTCTGGATTCAACTGTGTATAGCCAGAAGTAATATCTTTATCTACCAATAGGAAAAGTCAACAGGTTGGGTTTGAGCCAAATCCAGTCCAAACACTGTGGCGATTACTTTGAACACTGTTTCGAAAATGCCTTTCTCTCTCCCTCTGAAGTGATGCAGAGGGAAAATTCCTGAAAGCTCTCAGGCACCAATTACACTGTTTAGGCATTGAGATTCATGAGCTCGACAAGGTCTGGTGTTTGTAGTCTCTGCTCACAGGATTTTAGTAGTGCTTGGGAAAAGAGCCATCATTATCAGGCACACAAAACTTTGGTCTCCTGTTGTGAAAGCTGAAGGTCTGACGTGAACGACATCCGAGAGCTCTGAGAGTCGAGTAGTAGCCTCGAGGCACAACGTTAAACTCACTGGCATGTTGTTTGTTTTTTGTGAAAACATGACGTAGCGGCGATGATGTCAGACTTGACGATTAGCAAATTAGATCAGACAATTAGACTGGACATTTAGTATGAAAGCTATGTTTTATGTGCAAGTTCCCACAGACTTCATCTCAAAGCAGAAACTATACCACAAACTACGCATTGGAATCAGAGTCATTGTTGAGAAATAGACTGGAAATATTTCGATAGTCGATCAGTCATTTCATTCATTTTTCAAAAATACATACATATGATGTATTTATATACATGATGTTCAAGATTCTCAAAAAGTGAGAATTTACATCATTAATAACATCTCTTTGGGTTTTGGGACTGTTGGTTGAACAAAGAAAGCCATTTCAAAAGACCTTCTACAATTGGAATTGTTACACTTTCCATCATTTTGCACGTTACACTGAACAATATTGTCAAAATAATCACCAGATTTGGAAAATAATAGTTAGTTGAAGCCCTAAGCAGAGATAATGGTAATGATAATTTGGAAAACTGCTTGTGACTTTAATGATGATTATGTGTCAACGGGGCAGTGAACCTAATCTTACAGGCAAAACAACCTGCAATACCTTAGTAGGATGACAAAGTCCTTGTGTCCTTGAACCCCACTTAATCTCAGCAGAATAACTTGAAGATAAAATGTGCAGATGCTTCCAATTTGGAGACAAGCCGTTTGTGACGTATCCAGGAAGACTCCATAAGCTGTAATTACTGTCGAGGGTGCTTGTGGGAAAGTACTGACTCATGGGACTGAACATGAAAGCCCAGAGGGTTCAGATTCAGCTCGTGAAAAAGATTACTGACATATATAAGAAGATTTTAAGCTGTTATCACTGCCAAAAGATGCTTCCCAGCAAGCACCAACTTGTGAGGAGTAATAATTTTAGATTGGATATTCCGGTATTTCCTGGTTTCCATAAAAGGCATATTATCCACAACTGCAGGAAAAATGTAAAAGTAAGCAAACACTAAAAAAGGTATTAAAATCAGTCTGTGTCGAACAGAAGAACACTGTTACTTATCTGAACATCTAAATATATCTGTTCCCTCGTAACAGAGAGCAGACACCACAGATTACTCACCCTTTGGGTAACAGACACACCACAGTCATAAAACTCAACCAAGGCCATCTTCAAGGAACTTTCAACTGTGTGTTAACAATTGTACAAAATAAAATTTAAAAAAAGCACACATGCACACACACAGTGACCAAGAGGACTCACTAAACTGAATTAAACCCAGTTATCTGGAACCCCTTGGAGTTTAATTATCTAGTGACCCTGTGAGTCCAGCAGCACACCGGCTCCTCCAGTCTCCATCACAGTGTGTCCAGGATAAAGGCCGTCCCTTCAGCCGGCTGACCCCATGCCGTGTTCCCGGGTTTGTCGGGAAACAAGGGGAGAAAAACCCCCTTCTACTCAATTACCCCTGCCGCCCTCGGCCACAGAGCAAACACAAAGGAATCTGGCTTCATTAAAACCATCTCAGCCAGGAACGAACCAAACAAGCTAATTTATCACCAGTCAGAAAAGTGTGAGAGAGAGAGACAGACTGGTGTATCGGGCTTGTGGACGGCTTCCAGATTCAGCCAATAAGGAAGCTAGGCATCTTTCACATGGACTAAATTTCTGTAACGGTGCGCGTGTGTGTGTGTGTGTGTGTGTAGTTTTTGTGCGTGTGTGTGAGTGGGTGGATTTGAAGAAACTTGACAGCAACTCCAATACAGTCCTCAAGGCAAATTGCAACATTGACAGCTGTGTGCACTTGTGTGTGTGTGTGTGTGTGTGTGTGTGGGTTGTTGTTTTTTGTGCACCGCTGTCTGTCTCAATGCAAATGAAACAGGGGAAGAGGGGAGATGGAGGAGGAAACATGAATGTTCTGCCTGCCAGGCCAGAGGGATTTGGGAAGAAGGGGAGGCTCAACACAGGGGGAGAAGGAGTGAAAGGAAGGTAGAGATGCTGCCTCGGGCCCCACACAGACATTATATGAGAGGAGGGGGTGAAGAGGAGGAGGAGGTAAGAGGGGAGAAAGGGAGGAACGAGCATTCGAGTTTGGATCAAAGAAGTGAGAAAATAAACTAAACAATAGAGTGACGCATTCATGTGTTAAAAACCAGACACTAACCCACAAAGTATTGTATCCTAGGTTGTTTTTAGCCGAAGAAATGAAGCCACCGGCTGTGGCGTGCAGGCAGCAAACACCTTGACACAAAGCAGTGATTTAGAGGAGGTGCTTTGGCGTCTGAGAGACTGTTTTTCAAAGCACCGCGTTGTTTGTGCACGACTCGGTCAAGCCCAGGTGGGTAACATGCAGCGAAAAGTTAGCGCTTACCGTGTTTTCTTTCTTAGAAAAAGCACTAAAGGCGTGTGACGAGGTTTCGAACTTCAAACTTTGTGCTTTTGCCGTTTAGAGACGTTAACGTTTCCATTTCAACGGGCCCGCGCGCACAAAGACAGTCGTTAGCTCAACAAATGGTAAAAGTCCGACGTGAAGAGAGGTGAAAGAAAACTTACCAATTAAACCGCCGATCATGAAGGCAAACGCCTGGAACAAAAGCAGAATAACTCCCACTATCACCAACTTTTTGGTGCTCATATTTTCAATAATAGCCCCCGCCATCGCGAAGGAAAGGTTGGCGTAAAAAAAAAAAAAAAAGAAGAATCACACGGAACGAGAAACAAACCAAAATGTGGTGGAAGAGGGACGAAAACGTTGCACCAACGGCCAGTGGGAAGGCAAGCTGGGCCCCCTCCACCGCTCTGCTCCTGCCTTTCAACTTAGAAGGAGGGGGGGGGCAGGAATCACATCACATGACCGAACAGCACTCAGCATTTATCCCCTACCAGTCAACGCTAGACCAGGGAGAGATCTGCGGCGCGCAGCCGCATTGCAATAGAGGCTGGTGATGCAGGTTACCGTGCCACTGAATGCCTGCAATAGCGCCGTGTTGTGTGGGTGCAGCCTGCAGTGCTATTTAAAGGGGGGTCTTAGAGGTCCCATCTCATGTTTAGTGTTCGATACCGTCAACACATTGCCCTTCAAAATCTATTCTTGATTCACATCAAGAGTAGTATATAGTACTTGATAAGTAAGATGGAAATATTTGTTTGAGATAATACTGATAAGACTTATTGGGTCTTAAATCTTATGTTTCCTTGCACATGTGAGAAGATCGACCAGATGATGTTGTTGGGGAAAAGAACCAAGAATTGTCTTGACTCTTTGGCGAAACAGTCTCACCACAAGGTCCATTTAGTAACTGTTCTGGAGCGTTCTCTCCCATCACATGATCTTCATCAGTTAATAAGGATTAACGAGTTTTCATGAAATTGTAGATGTTCACATTTAAATTGATTTCTGAGAATATTAGAGACATCTTGGCCATATATGTTCAATAACTGAGGTCCAACATTAACTATTGACTTTGGAAACAGAAGCTGACAAAACAACCTGTCCTCAAGCTCCATTTAGCAATTGCTTGGAGCTTTCGATCATATAACATGATCTTCATCTGCAGCTAGAGTTTGTCCAGTTGTTATGAAGATGCATAGATACAAATGGTTGTGAGGATTTCTTTTACTAATCTGGAAGTTGGAAAAAGAGTTGTCTCGCCCTAATATATTGTTTAATTTTGTGGTAAATGTGTCACCTTAGGGTGCTTTTAAGTGGTTTTCATTACGAAGGGCCTTTGGTATCCTGTACTCAGACAGGATTTCAGACTGTTACTCTGAGCATTCGGTCAAGCACACGTCCTTTTAAATGGGTCATTTCATTCAATCACAAGACGGGTTGGGCTAATGAGCTTTCCACTGAGTTTGTATTTATTCACGTACTGTATTTATTGCAGGACATAGACATTTCCAGGTTGTAATGCTGGCTGCTGTTTCTTCTCTAAGAAACCCGTGTGTCTGTGCATCCTTAAGGACAGAACAGCTGTGAACTGAGCTTTCATGTCTTCTTCCTGCTTAGACAGATGCTGCGAGCTGCAACACCATCCCATTCTCTCTCCCCGAGAGAGGAAAGAGAAACTCGGTGAGAAACCACTGATAAATCTTTGACAGTTTCTGTAGGTTTGACTCAAATTATAAATGCTGGTAGTGCAGAATGAACATGCTTATTTTGAATTAATCTGACTCTTTCACTCATTGGCCTTGAAAATGTTCAATTACAAAACACAGGTTTGAAATACAGGGAGTTTTATTTAAAAGCCATCTAAAGAGAAATAAAGAGAGACACAACAGACACATGTACATACCACTGTACGCCTTTTAAAATTCACAAGCATGAGTGTGATTTAAAAACAAAATGAAGCATGCAACTTCTAGTAAGTGTGCAACATTCCAGTACCAATGATAAAACACAACATATGTAGAAAAAGGGTAGCAATGGGGTAAACTGTTTCTGTCTGATATACTGTGTCAGTATGAAAAAAAGACAAAGTAAAGCACGATGGTGTCTTCTGAACACGTGTACCATAGTGAAAGAGCGCACAGAGGATCAGCGGATATCATCAGCTGTCTAAAATGGCTTTATTTCCTATTTTTCTATTTCCTCATATAGGGGCAGAGATAAATATGTGAAGGCGACAAGCTGTTGGATGCAACAGATGAATAAACCACTTCTATCAATTAAAGATAATGTTGCTTCAGGAAGTCATTTGACTAATGATGTGATGCATTCCTTTTTATGAAGTCTGGTGCACCGTGACCAAAGGCATAGAGGCAGCCATTCAACCTGGCAACAGTGATAACATTGGCTTTGGCACTTAGGGACTGAAGTTAAGAGAAACAAAATGGCAATAGGAAGTGCAGGACAGGTGAGGAGTCAGAGCCGTAGGAAGAGCCTGGGGTTTTGTGTTCAGAAATGGGCACGGATTCTGTCCAGTGGATCTGTCTCCCACATCTTGCTATCCCAAGCCTGGAACCAACCAGTGAACGTCGGAGGCTCTGCTCCCTGCTTGATGGTGGTGATGGGCAGTCCTTTGCGACCAGAGGGGTCTGAGTCCACATAGTCTTTTGCTGCATGACAAGAAGTAGATAGAGGAATTAGATGGGTAGAGGAAGGGATGGATAGAAAGACCGACACAGAAACAGTTACAAATACATTATCATTTATTTGGAGTTGTATTTCTGGCCACTTGGCAAATGCATGTCTAATATGCACTGTCCTTTTAGCTCTGAGTCCGGTCTCTGCCAACTCCTGAGGGAAATATGTGGCTCTTTAGCTGCTAAATGCTCCACTATGTCCGCCAGCTGGTCGCTAATTGTCTGCTGTTTGGTGAAGGTCATGAAGCATTTTCCATTGTTGATATAAATGTATGCAGTCTTTTTTGTGAAGCTTTAAGATGTTGTAGATGAATATATGGCCGTGGTATTCCACTCCACAGTGTGAAAGGATGATTTATGAAAAAGTACAATGAGCATTTTCTTAACAAACTTGAAAATTATTTTAAAATGTGGTCTTTAATTATATTAAATCCTATTTACTTTATAGCATGTTTCACTATTGAAGGCTAGTGGTAGTGCATGTTAATGGATCCTCAGAGCAGATTTTTAAGGAAATCTACTTTCACTGTAAAGTGAATTTTGTGAGTGATTGCTTTGGACCTTACAATACACAATACACAAACACAAAAAGATTATTGATATAAACTGCTTTAAGAAATCTTTAAAATCTTTTACTTTAATTAAACCCAACAGCTATGACTATATAGTGCTTTCTGGCAGCAAGTGTCTAAAGCAATACAGTATGATCTCAGTGGTACATTTGTTTGTTCCTGTAGGGTTTCGTTGCAACAAACCTATTTTGGGAGCTCCAGTTGTTTCCTCTGCATTTGCCTCATTGCCAACCCAAAGGAAGATCTACAGGGAGAAGAAACACACTCAGTCACTCAAATAGTCTCCTCAGTTATGCAGCGTTTTAAGAGTATGTATGCGTCTATCTAGTCTGTATTCCAAAAGAACATGTCACACATTAAAGCAGTTTTTTTTTAATGAGAGCTCATCTTACCTGGTCCCAGGTATCCAGGAGCATGACATCATCAGTGGCCAGGTCTGACTGAGTGAAGTCCCCTGGTACTTCTTCAACCTGATAGAAAGTGCCGAAGAAAACTCAGTGACTGTGTGTAGGTTGGTGAGTGTTTAACATTTTATATGACAGAATATTACAAACAACACATAACTGTGTTGATAGGGTAAACCAAATAAAATGTTCCACTTCTGTAGCATGTGAACCTTAATAACAACAATCTAATCCTTCTGTCTTACAATAAGTCTTCCAGTTTTGTTGGAGCAGCCAAACAGACGTGGAGGATGGACTGTGCTCTGCAGACTCTTGGAGGTCTGGTATTGCTTCTTGCCGCCAAGAGCAGACCAGAAATCACCTGGGAGGGAAGAAAATACAACAGCCATCAGCTCCAAGTAGTTTGTCCCAGATTTTGGTGATGTGTTTGAAAGGAATCAGGAATGGTGCAGCTGCTCTTTGGGGTCTTTAGTTACTAACAACATCTATCATCTTCTCAAGTTTAATCAAAGTCAGTTATGTCTCATGAGGCCAATCAGTCCTCGGGCCAATCAGTGTAACTTGTTAGAAAAACTAAACCTGCATAACAGGATACAGCATTCTTATTATTCTTTCATTTTTAGCTTTAGCTAGTTCCTTCATTAGGACATTTTTTAAAACAGCAAAACAGATTTAAGGCACTTAAGGCAATTGGGTGTCAAAGAATTGTTAAACCAGACCAGCGTTGTCTATGATATCTTTGATCTATGATCTATCTATGATATCACCTTTGGCAGATAAATAAATGAATATGTGTACATAGTCCCCCAGTTTATTTTCATGGGGGATAAGTATGCAGTAACAACCTTTCTACCGTAATCATTTATCCTTTCTCATGTTATATTATGATAGCTTATTGGTCCTCAGTGGACACCCACCTGGCTCCTTGCCCTCTGCCACCTGGCTGGCATTGCCACCCAGGAAGGCCACCACATGCTTGGAAGCTGCCATTTCATCATCACTGGCACCCACCCCCCGCCACACATACAGGGTACTTGGGGATTTCAGCACAAACACGTCATTGGTGTTCAGACTGGAAGCACAGGGCTTCACCTGAGGAAACACACGTTGACGGGTGAGAGGTGGAAATCAGAAATCTCCGCACAGGTAAGGATGTGATAACAGCACAAGCAGAATGTACAGGCAGACATCTCACCTCCACGGCACGGGTAGCGCGGGAAGAGCTCTGGCGGATATGGAAGAGGCGAGTGCCGCCGGCCTGCGACTGTCCACCTTTGCGTGATGTTCCTCCAGTGTGGATGATCATGGGTTTGCCCTGGAACAGGCTCATTAGGTGTGGGGGCTCCTGGCCCTGAGTCACTCTCACCTGTGGATGAAGTCATTAAAACTCTACCATGAAGGTTGATTATATTGCTTGTACATCTACATGTATATGTGAACTGAGTAAGTGTTTGAACTATATCCTGATTTTTGGGCTTGTCATATTGCGTCTCAGCATATCCAGAAATATCAAAAGTCTGTATGTCTAACTAACAGTAAGCCTATATGAAGATTTAACAGACCATTAAAGTCCATTTTTAGCTACTTTGCATTTTTGCTGACTATTATTGAATGCATACAGTTAAGAATTTTTAAGCCAATGATTTTCACCATATGTATGGTCTGAAAATGTATTGGCAGATTCTATGATGCTGCATGATCCAATGACAATGTAACGTCCAATGGCTAATGCAGTTTAAGTAAAGAAACAAAAGCATTGATATAAATAATGCAGACTTCATGTTCACTTTGATGGATTACACAATTCAATCAAGATTCAATATGCTGCTACTTGATTTTCATACAGTACCACACTAGGGGTGGGCATTTTAAGTCATTTCCATATTCGAGAAATAAATTAATATATTATTGAGTACTCAAGTACTCGCAAAAATAATCTTTAAATAACTTTAGAATAGGGACCCTAATGAACACCCGGGAGAAAAATGTGGGTAGAGATCTGTGCTGCACAGACTGTAGACATTAGCTTATATAAAGAAAAAAAACACAAACATTAAGATGTTGCAATATTCGTAATAATTTGGCTGGTAAAAAAGCTTTGAATGGTTCATTTTACTAGCATGCTAACATTGCTAGCAAAGCAGGTGATGACAGATTGCTTGTTAACTGTCTTCTCCTTGTGCTTATTGCACAAATGGTTGAACATTGAACTAGTTTTTCCATGATATGCACATTTGGTTACTCTATACGTTGAACGGATACTGAAGCCCAAAACAAATACTCGAGTACTCATGCCCATCCCTATACCACACAGACGTAAATCCTGGCATTATGTTGTGGCGTGTGTGAAAGTGCAATTGTTGAAGTAGAGTGGTATCGAAATTAACATTACAGTGACATCGCCCTCTGCTGGTTGTCCAAGGTTAGTTGTTTTTAATGGCAGAAAAGTGAAGTTATAATAAAAAGTAATAATTAGGTTTAATGGAATTGAGAGGCAGAACCCTCATTAGCACTTTGTTTTTTTGTGCTCTCCTGTCACTGTGAGCTACTAAATGTGTTATTTATAGCGCCTAAGAAACTAACTTTGTAGCAACTTCTTACTCAACTTCCAAAATCCTGTTTTCATATTCAGAGAACTCAAGCAGCTGCACCTTCATGTCAGCTTCTCAGAAAAATAGTTCAACACAATTACCACTAGGACTAACTGCATTATTGTTATTGTTCCGTTAATACTCTGCATTTAAAGGTGAGCAGTGCAAGCTCTAACCTGAACCGGGGATCCTCCCATTGAGTCATCAAGCTTCACTGTGAGAAACGCAGAGGCAGCCAACTCGTCCTGTGTGCACTTCAGCCCCTGCCTGAAACAGTAACACACACACACACACACACACACACACTCTCAATGTAATTTACTGGTGTGTATGTGGTATTAGACTGGGTGTGTTGGGGTAATGTAAGTGCACGTTCAAACATTTGACTGTACATGTACGTTTGTTTGGATCTTTCTTTTTACCCACCAGGTGTATATGATGTGTTTCTCGCTGCTTCCCACTCTGTAGCTGTAGAGGATGAGGTAACAGTCTCCACCGTAGAAGTTACCGTAGGAGGAGGGATCCACAGACACCTTCTCCCCATTCTCAACGCGCCAAATCTGAAAGCCAGACCACAACATGTTTTTCCCATCCTTACCACACCACCTTTTATCTGGGCCTTTAAAAAAAGGTTGCACTCGTACCTGGATCTTGCCCTTGCCATCATCCACCATGCCGTGCTGTGCTGCCATGGCCTTGTTGGAGTGCAGGGTGGAGGCATCGAAAGGCACCTGTTCCACTTTGGCGATTTGACCGATGGTGTAGGCCTTACTGGGGCCCGTAGTCTCGTGTTTGTCCCTCCAGTCGCTGAAGAACTGCTTAAACAGGGTCGTCTCAGCTCCTGCAGGAAGAACTTGGATCTGCAAGAGATTTTAGCCTGCGTTTAAAGACCTTTAATTATGTGGAATCTAGATGCTGCTTTGAGTGATTATGCACATCACAGCTTTACCTGTGTCTTAACAGAGTATCCCTTGTCTTTGATGAACTGCTGACCTGCTGACATGGCTGCTTTACGCTCTGATACGTTGGCCTTGGGACCTGGTTGGAATCAGATAAAACAAGGCAAGATGAGATGGACATAATTTTCAAAACCATGGCAGCATTTTACTCCCCCTTATGCTACTTAGAAAGAAAATCCATATAATAAACTACCAGTAAATATTTAAGTTCAGAGCATGGAGAAGGCTGGTATGTATTGGGATTATTAATTGGGCTTCTTCCATTGCAGAAGCTTCCTCTAGGAGGCTCTAAAACACTTCAGACTAATCTCTGATGAGAATTACTGTAAATTTGGCAACTCTAGCTAGTAGAAAACTAAAGTATGTACACATTTGTGGAGAAATATCAGTGGTGAGCGCACTGAGGGAAGGAATCAAGTTTGTTATTAAGTCTGTGATGCTGCCGGCACCTTTCCAAACAAAGATGTTATTGTCCACCCCGTTGTCCAGGATGTAGCACTCCTCGGGAGACAACATGGCCTGTTTGAAGGGACTGGATGGAGCCACGGAGGACACTTTCATTGATCCGGATGCATCAGAGATCTATGAAGAAGAGGGATAGCATCAGCTTCCAGCTCTGTTCTCTTTCTTCAACATCCTCAAAACATCTTTATTTGTTTTTGTAAATGCATATTTAAGTCCTAATTTATAATTGTACAATGTAGTAGTGTAGACTTTATCATATGAGCTACAAACATGGACTCACATTATTCGTAAATCGATGGATAATTTAAATATGTGGGCATCTTTGCAATTCACAGGGACTGGATCCAGTCTATAATATTCAAGTTTTGTTTTTCAAATTCAAATCAGTACCACAAGAATGCATCTGTTCACAATTATCAGGCAAAATTTAAATTCCAATTTGGTGAAATATGACTTCTGAAATCTTATTTTCCACCCAAAAATCAAAGTTACAATCTGTGAATTAAATTTAATTGTCAATTGTACTACTTACCATGTAAAGGGCACCCTTCATTCTGTTGGAGGTGTCCACCTTGTCATCATCTGGAGTACTGGGGGCAATGTCGATTTTGGGCCCCAGAGCCTAAACAACCAGAGGAATGATTCACTGGGCTCTTTTTTGATTTCACTTGTGCTCATAGGTACAATTGTGTTTTTTATAGGCAGATAATGACAAAAGAACTGTAATTGTGATTTGTTATTCGATGTTCTATAACTGTTCTCAAATTACAAAAGATTTTGATGAACTTAAAATATGTGCTGCTCCCCTTTCTCTCTCATTAAGCCTCTGAGTTTACCCTCCTCTCTTATTGTAATTAGTGTTTTCAATGCCACCTTGGCACAGAGTTGGCACATGAACAGCACTTTACAAAGGACAGCATTGTATCCACTCGTTCCCGTGCTCACTAACTCACCTGCCGTGAAATGCATGAATAACGTCTTCACACAAGTGATCACCTTTGGGGTGAAACCTCCAGTGCGTGGCTGAGATTTACCAGGAGAGCGAAATAATATGAGAAATGTGTGTGTGTGTGTGTGTGTGTGTGTGTGTCACCTCTATGAGTGCTTCCGGCTCTTCCCCCTCCTCCACTACGTACAGTTTGGCTCTGCCGTTTCTCTCGTTATCTCTGATATCAATGGTGACCCCAGCGGCCTTCAGCCTCTCAAAACGATTACACTCACTGCCACACCACTGATATACGTCCTGCAGGAGAGCAAAAGACAGGAAATGGATTTCATTTTAATACTTAAGATTTCAGTCCTGATTACTGGTGGTGACAGCAATTACCGTTTAATACTACAGGTGCCAGAATTCTGCGAGCAGCAAACAGAGCTATTTTGTCAGAAATATAACAATAGAGCAACTGGGGTGTCTGTTTACAGTGCAGCCAACAAACTTAGTTTGTTTCAATAAAGAAGAAACACATTTTTAAATGTTGAGTTTGGATCACCAGCATAGACTATAATATGCTGCATCGTTTTCTGTGAATCCCTCATGCTTGAGTATGCAATTGAAATTCAGCACAGGAATGGTGGACTCTACAATAACATTGAAAACTTCAAACAATTAATTGAGAGATAATCACAGGATGTAAATACATTGAATGTAGGAAATAAATATGTAACTTTAAATGTAACTTTAAGTCACACATCTTAACTCTTTTACAGTAAACAATTTCATTACAGTGCAGATATATGAGAGTATAGTATTAGTAAACTAAACAGTATATGGAATTGTAATGTCTGCAGATGTCTACCTTACTGACATAATGAATATTCTCATAACAGAATGAGCCGACATCATGAGTTCGTTCTTCTGTGTATCTGTACTGAACCATCAAATGTACAACCACTGACTTCCGCATACCTATCATATCATGCTCTATGAGACATGCACACTCCATTTCAAGGTAACAAAGTCACAGAAGCTTCTGGTCATAACAACTTTTATTCATTACAGGAATAGTCACCCAGTTAGTGACGCACTAAAACCCAGAAAAAGCCCAGCTTACCTTGCCCAGGTCAATAATGAAGCAGTCTCCCTTGTTGAAGCTGGACCAGGACATGTCCACCTCTGTTGCTCTGATGGCCCTGCGACCCTTGATATGCAGCAAGCGTTTCTTGTTCATGTCATTGGTCACCACATGATGAAAACCTGAGGCCACGCCCCCTTTCTGAGACAAAAAGTAAGGATTCAATTGAGGTCATATATAGGGAAGCTTTGCTAAAATCTCACCTTCATTTGTGTAAATGTTCACAGTTAAAGGAAGAAAATAGGTACACATTTTACATCACAGGAATGGTCACAAATGCACTACTGTAAAGTCTGAGGCAGGATGTGTGGAGTCATGAGACACAGGAGTCAACATTTGCTACACAGTGAGGGTGAAATGAGTTTTACACAACAACGTAAAACATTAAAGGACGGAAAGCTGTAAATGGCACTGCCAAATAATGGGATTAACATGTACTATGAATCACAGCTTACAAAGCCTTTAAACCTTATCAAATGGGGAAAATTTAACTGACATGATGCCTGCTTTTGGAAAGGAGGATCATGTCTGTTCTGTACCTGGGAGGCAGGATTGTTGCGTAATGTCCCGTGCTTGGTGAAGCCATTACACAAAACAGGACAAGTCATGAAAATTAATTGCTGCAAATGAGCAACAGACACATTCAGCTGGAGAAAAAGCAGTGACTGCTTTGATAGATGGTGTTTGATTTCCTTTTTAATATGTAGAAACTGAAGTTACTTCTTAAAATGTCTGTCGAGGGCTTAGAATTTACCCACAAAGGCAAAGAGTTTAGTTAGCATCCGGAGGAGCGGCTATTTAGACCTCAGAATGAAAACCACATTCATGCTTTGTGCCTTTCTCCAGAGAGAGGCAGTAAACTTTTCCATGGCAACAATAAGGGCTCTGTTTATTCTAATGGAAAGATTGTTTCCTAATAGTGGACTTACCAAAACTATGAAGAGATCCTGGATTTTTGTTCTGTTTCCTGCTCTTTTTCTGAAGAACACTGTGTTAAATGTGTGTATGTGTGGACTGTGTTTCTGCACATGGGCAGAAAAGAATTTCCACCCTACAACTTTACAAAAGTAGTAAACAAGATTTTGGACTAATTTGGATGGTTTTCATGTAAAAAGAAACAGGCTGGTTGTTTTGGTTATAGTCAGTTTTTAGTCAGACAGACCCTGGGATGTATATATCATAAAAGGAATGTTGTGTTTCCTCTGAACTTCAGAGCCATCAGCTTAACTGTGTGGCAAAGTTCCTGGGATGCTGACAATCATTAAACCATATATTTGTAGCTCTGTTTTGTAGATATATTTAGCTCAAAGAGAGTTCTGAGACAGACTGTTGCTCCATTTGTATGTTGTTGTTTTTAAAAATTTTAACAATTCACGTCATTAATTTAGAGTCCTCAACCCTTTTTTCTTGTAAACCCTTAATACACAGCACTGGTGGATATCTATCTACATCTACAGTTTAAAGAGGTAAAACTGTGGAGTATGCCAAGAGAAACAAGCCTTGCCAGCTGCTCTGAGGCCGTACTTATGCACAGCAGGACTTGAATGCTAAAATAGTCACAATGACAACGTTAATATGCTGATGTTTAGCATGTATAATGTTTACCGAACCCCCAGGTTGGGAACTTGGCCTAGAGTATTTTCATTCACACAGCGACACCACCTGTCCAATGTCGTCTCTGCTGTACAGTGAAGCTCACCTGGTACTTAATTCCTGACTTGAAGTACCCCAGGAAGGTGTTGGATTCAGAGTTCTGCAGCTCCCTGTACTGCACTGGCCCACCACCAAGGAAGTCATCCAGCTGTGTGGCAAATATGGCCGCCGCTCCACTCTCATCTTGGGAACACTCGTCCCCTGCAGGAAAGGAAGGGACATTTGCAGTTAAACTGTCTTTTCCCAGTTCTTTAAATAATCTAAACTGCATCACATGGATGCTCAAGGACCAAATTCACAAGTAATTTTAACTGCACAAACTGCAGCACTTGAGTTCCTGCAGTGACCTTATGGGACCTCTGAGTCAGGACTGGAGGCTTTGAATCACATCAACCACATCTGCAAACGTTTTGCATCCTGCAATTACTGTCAGATGGCACACAGCATGGATAAAATGATTCCATATTTTCACGTGACTAACATCAATCCCAGACAGAGGGATACATTATATTCTCATGTTACATCTACTTCAAAATCTTACAGATGGTTGTATTGGCAGCAGAGAACTCAACGGAGAGTCTATGTGCTGGCCCTTGAGGAGAGTTGGCAGGAAACCCTACAAACATACAGGGACTGGTCTCTTCAGGGGTAGTCCAGATGTGAGTCATGCAGCGCTTTCTTTTAGGTCTCTATTTTTGTTATGTAACTGAAAATTCACCAAGCATGAGAAGACTTTGCCCTCAACTTTGGACTTAAAGTTGTTTGTCACTGTCTCGTCTGTATAAGCCTGAACTGAGCCTATGATGAGAGTAGACAGCACAGCAGGGGAATTCTGATAGTGGAGAGGAATTTCACAAACTGTTGTGAGTTTTAGAGTGGAGCTTTTCAACAATTCATACAGCAGAGGATGATACAACCCTGAGATCACATGCCTAATCTGATCTATAGTCACTTCAAAACCACAGCTAAAGAATAGCAGCCAAACAAGGACAACTCACCTGCAGTGTTAGTTTCATAATTCCTAAAGCAGTTCAAAACAACCAGATAAGCATTGAAAATAAAACAAGCAAATAATATAATACTATACAAAATAAATAAATAATAATAGAATAGTAAAATGTAGAACTAGAATAAAATAATAGTAATTAAAAAGGCATACAATAAGCATAAATAATAAGACCATAAATAATAAAATCATAGCATTAATAATAAAAACACATAATTATACCACACTACATAAAAGCCAGACTAAATCGGTGGGTTTTTAGTTTACATTTGAAAAGCTCAACATTGTCAGCTCCTCTTAGATCCTCTAGAAGGCTGTTCCAGCGGCTCGAGCGTAGTGGCTGAAAGCAGCATCACCAAGTGTTTTTGTTCTGCTTTGTGCAACAACTAAAAAAGAAGAACTGGAGGATCTGAGGAGCCTTTCTGGTTTATAAACCACAAGCATGTCTGAGAGGTAGCCTGGTGCCAGATCATGTAGTGCTTTATAAACTAATAACATAATATAAAAATCAACATGAAAAGGAACAGATTATGTGCTTCCTGATGACACTGCCCAGTGGTAACATACAATTTAAAAGTAACGGTCTTAAGATTGATCCTTGAGGTGCCCCACAGGTAACCTCATAGTGTTTGGATGAGTGGTCATCTACAGATACAAAATATTTTCTTCCATTAAGGTATGAGGTAAACCAGTTAAAAGCAATTCCAGACAGGCCAACATGCTTACTTAATCTATCTAAAATGATCTAGTGGTCTACAGTATTAAAGGCAGCACTCAGGTCAAGTAACACCAGAACTGAAGGCTTGTTTCTGTCAAGATTTGTTCTTATATCATTTAATACTTTTAGCAGGGCTGTTTCTGTGCAGTGATGTGTCCTATAACCTGATTGGAACATTTCTAGTATAGTGATTCATATTTAGAAGTTAATATTTTATTTTAGTTTGTAACTGACTTCAATAAGGAACTGATTACAATACTGCACTTTTACCCACTTTAAGATCCAATACTTTATTGCCATTTAAACAATAGAAATTTGCTTGGGTGAGCTCACATCATACAAAAACAAAGTAGGAACTTCAGGACATCATAAAACCACTGGGAGACATGAAACAAGTGATGAAACCATAAAATGACTATTATCAAACAATAAAACTTTGCAAACAAAGAATAAAGCTATTGCATTTAAGGAACGTGCTGCAGTAAAATAGCCTCTGCTACCAAGTGTGTTAATTGTGTCTCATAAATGCAATGCAAGACCCTTCCTGTTTGGAAACAGCATGGCAACATACTTTATATGAAACAAGATAAACATGAAGATTTCAATTTGCTACATATTGTTCAGACATAAAGAAATCATGTGTTAGCCAAAATGGGATCATTAACATGTTGTTCCCATACTGAGGTGCTCAATATGTGTCCATGTCTTACCCAGCCACATGTGTATGTTGTATGAAGGGGCTGGGGTGGTGAAGAGCAGCAGGTAGGCGTCCCCAGTGTAGAAGCTGCCATGCAGGGCCTTTGGAACCGGCTTCAGGTCCAAGCTCTCAATACGCCACACCTGCAGCCCAGGCTGCTTTCCCGCACCCACAAACTCCTTATGGGAAACCATAATAGCTCTGAGAGAAAGACAGAGATGAGAAACAATGAGATGAAGAAAGGAGACGTAGAATACATTTGGAGATGCCGGAGGCGACAGGGAGACTGGAGACAGACAGGTAGGGTTTTAAATATTTTTGCCTTGCAAATCTTTGCTGCAAATAGAATCTTGTAAATCCCAGTTTGAACTAACAACACAGAAGAAGACAGAGAGATGCAGCATACTTTGAAAAGAATATACCAACATAATGTGAGAAAGTTATTTTTTGGCATCAACATCATTGCGTGTTTGCTCAACATTATGCTTTTGTAGAGTTGTAGGTAACAGCTAACACCCACAATAATTGACAGGAAGTCTCTTGCCATATTTAGCTCTAAAGTGTGTGTGTGAAACCAGACTAACTAGTTCCTAAACCTGTTATTAGTCATCTACAGCTGCTGCTGTCAGCTCTCTAAATTGTTCAGATGCATTGAAAATCACTGGGGTAATTTTCTTTCATTAATTGCATCTGACATTTGCTGTCTGTCACTGACAGGTGAAAAACACACTTTTGTTTATTTGGAGAATTACATTTTCACATAATCTGGACAATTAAATGCTCTTTTATGGGTTGTGAAAATGCTCCTACGTCATGAGCCGGTAAAACCAATGGGGTATTGTGAAGAATACATCTCCAAGAAGCCAAAACAAGACTGATTTCCACGAAAAGCTTAGTGAGACATAAATATCAAGTTGCTTTGAGCCTTGAAGCCTCTTGGGTTATGTTCATGTCAAAGCCCACTCTAAATGGTAACACAAATGTCAAAGAAAAGGAAAAAAATCTAAAAAATAAATCTTATAAACTTATATAAATAAAGTCTTAACTGAAGCCAGATTGATGCAGGAACTTTTAACTTTTATCAGTAGATATTTAATCAGTAAATAATTATTTTACAAACATAAAAGATAAGAGATGTGCACATTACTATTGCAGCACTATGTGCATGACCCACTTTTTTAATTCACATATTTTATGTTTTAATAGCTGATATTGAGTGAAATCAAAGCTTAATGTTATTGTATTGATAGTACAGACTGCTTCAAGAAGGTTATCTATTAAACTAACTGTGGCACCATTGAACTTTTCTGTATCACCGAATCCGGCATTCAGAGTTAAAAAAAGCTAAATAAATAAAATGTAAAAATAAATAAAACTCCCAGGATGAGAGTGGAGCCTTTGCACCACTAAAATTGAAAGATTATGCAGATTACTGTTTTCCCCGATTACACAAGAGCCAGATTACAAGTTGGTGTGGCCGCAGGATTACTGCTGCAGTGAGGCCGACGTCCACTGTGACTTGCTCAATCCACTTCCTCGTTTCTGCTGCAGTTTACACTCCATACTTTACCCTGTAATCCACATACTGCACTGTAACTTCATCCTGCACCTGCTCATTGTGCATGGTGTATTATTGTTTACAGTCATATATTAAAGGATTACTTCAACTGGAGATAATCCGAACAATCACCCATCATCACCACCACCTGAAGGAGGGTTATTGTTGTGCAGTTTGTTCAGCTGTGGCTTAAATGGGCGGCTCAGGTTTCAACGCAGAGAGAAAACACCCAGTGGACTTCCTGTAACAGGCTGATCAATAACTGCTGCCCTACAGACACATCCTCAGACCACTTAAGATTCATGGAGGTTTACTGTCTGCAGCCACTTTAATAACACTGGTGAGCCCTAATGGTGATCCTAGTACTGCAAGTCTGTGGGGATAAATGCTGGGAAGAGCATCTCTAGTGAATTAAAGAATAAAATACAACAGAAGCCACGATTCATCCATGTCTTTTTCATATATTCTATTTAAACTTTGCACAACTCCATCATAGTTTTTTTCTATCTCTTTTTCGAGTCTTACATAACACCCGAACCAAAACTTCCAGCAATTCTATTGCAGTTTTTGCGCTTCATTTCAATCACAATAATATAACGGAGATATTTTGTCCATAATAAGCAATACAACAGCCCGTGTTTCCATAATGACTCGAAGCGTGTTCGTTCCTCGGTATTCGCCGCTTTCACTGGCTGCTGTGACTCATGAAAGAGAAATGAACGGAGACTTTCCACATCTGGAAATCCAATCGCTTCAGACTTTACAATCGTGAACTCAACTGGCCACATAAGAGCAAAAACACAAAACAACACACCGCGATCATCAAATCTAAAGCTAACCACGCGAGCTGTGTGCGGGATTGATCCAAGAAATCCTGCACGATTCAAAAAAATAAGTATTTTCCGCACATACATCAAAGTCAAAGAAAATCACAAAAGGCGCAGGCATGTGGATTGGAAGAAAGTTACCTCACCGTTTGCAAGATGAATCACAGAAAGAGGAGCAGAACCGGTGATGCAGGGAGAAGGTGTGGGAGTGAGCCGAGTATTGAGCGTCTTTATGATTTAATATGTAGTAAAGGAGGAGGAGGAGGAGGAGGGGGCAGTGTTCAGGCGGTTCGTGGGTCTGTCTGAGGGAGAGAGAGCAGTGATTGGTCAACAGCAGTAGCAAAACTAAAGATGCTTCTGTCAGCCTGAGTGAGGGAAGATTTCCTGAAAGATGCATATAAACTGTGTGATCACTCAGGAAAAACACATTTCCCCCCGGTTTGTAGTTTCAGTGGTGTGTGAACTTGACACCCTGGCAGATTATAAAGTGTTTAGATAGGCAGGGACAAAGTTCATCAAGTCTTATGAAGCAGAAGTTGAATCAACAGAGTGTGGTGTTTGTCTTTGGCTTCAAGGAATCTTATGAGTAAAAAGAAAACAATGAGGATACCTCCCTTTGAATGCAGAGCCAACAGGATTTACACGGGAAAAGATATATAGCTCTATGGAAAACCGATTAGTTTAGTCAACAGGGATGTGTTTTGATTTTAAAGGAGATTTCAGTGGTTTTTAGACACCCTCCAGTTTTACAATCCATATCTGCAGATAGTAACCTCAAACACCACTAAGAGATGAAGACAGTCTCATTACACAGAGACCAAACACATTATTTGCTCCAGCCCTGCCCTTTGTCACTCTGCACAGAACCTGCTACGCCACTGGTTCCAACCTTAAGATGTGCTCACACAGGTCACACCCAGCGCTCACCTGCGGCAGGCCTACTCTTTCTCTCACTGCAGACAGCGTGTTTATTTATACGTATCCTCGTCTCCATGGGTGAAGAGCGACATGGCTGTTTATACATAAATGCTGCGCAAACAAGGGTGACAGTGTTTATACATCCTGCAGAGACAAAACAGTACACAGGCAGGAGCTTCAACATAAAGCTACTGTTTGATGTCAAAGCTGGTAATTGATCGCACCCATGTGAGAGACAACTCCTCGGCAAAATCTAGTTAGGCTGGCAGCACAACTTTAGATTACACTCAATTAAATTCGGGTACAAAATGTTCTGTCTGTTTTGGTGTGTGATAATGTGCAATCCCTCAACTGCCTCCTTCTGCTTTAATCCGATGGTTGCTGCAAACTACGTGACGGTACAGTAGAGGAAGGGGAACACAGAGCAACCAGTCATCGTGTTACTGTTGCTGATTAAAACTTTTGTACATTTTGCAGTTTAAAAGGAAGTGGTTTGGGATGATAAACTGCCTCTTAATCATCATCATCATCATCGTACAAACAGCTGTAAAAAAAAAAATAAGAAGAAGAAGAAGAAGTTACTACAGACGTGCATGCCGAACACACTGGAACAGCCGTTAGTGTAAAGATCTCAGTGTAATTGATTAGATATAGATCACTCCAACATCTGGTGATCACACGTCACAACCAAAAGCATGTGACATATTTCATTTCCTCATTTGACTAATGTTTGTGTTGATGTGTGTGTGTGTGTTTGTGTGTGTGTTTATAAAACAAACCTAATTTTGTTGCCAGCTATGGGGCCTACACCGTCACTCTGGACTCAGTTGTTTATCTGTGGTCAGTGTGGATGCTGTGCCAGACTAGAGCGAGCGAGTCTTATCGTCAAACAGGATGTGACATGTGGGCCAAGGGGCTGGCTAACCGGAGCCCCATTGTGCCACACACTGACACAGCTGACTGCACATCCTCAGTGACAACACAACCAACCCAAAATGGATTAGACTCTTATAATCTTATAATCTCACACTGTGAAAGTGTTAGGCTGGCTCTGTCCGAACTCATGTGATGAGAGCACTCCAGGAAGATACTGCACTATGAAATCGTCCAGTACATAACCTCCAGTTAAATCATACAATGTTGTTTTTACATTTTGGTTTTTAATTGGTTATACAAACAAGGTATATAACATGTTAATTGTTGACCTTTAGAGGTGCTGGTAGACCGGCTAGCCCTGTTTTCAATCTTTGTGCTAAGCTTAGCTAACCAGCTGCTGGCTGGAGCTTCATATTGACCAAACAGATATGAGAATGGTATCGATCATCTCATCTATCTCTCAGCAAGAAAGCAGATTAGTGAAATGTCAAACAATTTATAAGAATAACATTTTAAAAATCTATCAAATTTAAGCAGCAAAAAGTATTGGGTCAATTAAAAGCTAGGGCTTAGTATCAAACCTCAGAATATTGAAAACAGTCAAGTAGCAAAATATTTGGCCAGATTTGTAATCTTGTTAATTTATTCCTATAGGAATAGGATTGATTTAAAAAAAAAAAAAAAAAGTTTGACAATTTTAAACTATTTTATTTAAGTCCTTGATGGTGTCCTAAGTGATAGTCAAACCAAACCTGTTCCCAGCACAGAAGCAAATGTCTCAAACCTTTGGGTTGTTATAAAAAAACAGTAACTAGGATACCCACTCCCACTCCTTCCGTATAAAGGTTCGGTTCAATGAGGGGAAGGTCAAAACCAGTGAGCTGCATCTTGGTGATTGTGGAGTGCTGTGGGAGGAGATAGCGATGACCTTTCATCAATGTCAGCCATTAATGGTTGTTTTGTGCTGAGTCAAACTGCGCAGCTCCTACTGCGCAGAAACAACGCTGGATTGTGGAGCATCATGAAAGTTTCTTCTTATCTTAAATTAGTGCCAGTAAAATGAAAAAACTGTCATATGCTGCAGCCTGAGCCGGGATAACCCTGGTGGGAAAGGTTGTCAATGTACTGCGAAAAGAAAATCCCAGACATATAGATTTCTTTCCAAGGAGCCCATGTTAAAATTACTGTTAGCTCTCCTGAGTGTGTGGGAAGTCAGATAAGGATTGCACAGCTCCTTGGTGCCCGCTATAGAAAAGCATTTGTCACTTTGAATGCTATGAAGGAAGCTATCAGGGGCATGAAGACAGATAACCTGTTTTGTCCCGCAGGATAAAGACATCTGGTTAAACATTTATTTCAAATTAAAATTGATCACATTTTACAGGAATTGTTGCAGTAGATGGAGCATGATGAGTTTAGCTGGTGAGCACCAAGGCACAGAATAAACAGGGAAACAAGCTCCATCGTGCCTGAACTTGATTCTGCTCAGTTGCATTAACTCAGCAAAGCGGCACAACCCACAGAGCCAACATCCTGATGTTACAATGAGCAAACAAGGATCTTATTGGTGAAATAATTACTTTATTGTACCGTACATCACCCATGTGTTATATATATATGATAAACACTGCTAGCCACTGGCAGCTGTGCTTAAATCACGTGCCAGGCAGTCTGCTACCACCAGCCCGTCTCACACAGCTCTGGTGTGTGTGCACCAGTGTGGTTAACATCTAACCCAGCACACACGCCTGGCTCGAGTTTCTAGCATTGCAGTGCTCTATTTTGTGCAAACCATGCAAGCAACCCCTACGTTCAAACTCCCTCACTTTAAACTGGTACATCTCCTAAATCAACTGGCAGAGTCAAGTGTTGGAAGACGTATTCAGATCCTTTACTTAAGACAAAGTAGTAATATCACAATGTTAAAAATATTATATTAAGTTCTGCAGAACTAGTTTTACTTAAAGAAACAGTTCAGACAGATACCACGTTATATCTTGTTTGTTTAATCTATACTAAAAGCCGTTTAATGGGAGGGGGTATTAGACCACTATTTATTTGCTGAGAGCAGTGACTTCCTGTAGTCTTCACTGGTCTGGGTTATAAAAACAGGGTGTTATATGCCGGTCAAATTTCACAAAATCCAAAATGTATATTAACAATATATGAAATGACAATGTGAAAACAACATGACAATTTGTAAATCTGCTTTACAGAGCTTTATAATGAGATTCAGCTCATTGTTTAGCCGTCCACCCTCTCCAGCTTTAACCTTTTGGTTCACTCTCTCACCACTCTCATAGTGTGGTTTTCAGTCACAGCAGGCAGCTGATTTTAGCTAAAAAGCTTTAAAAACCCACTGCACACTACCTGCTCAACACCAAATGGCAGACAGATACAGTTAGCGACAAGCTGGTGAAGAAAGTGAAACACTTAGCAGATGAAGAACCAGATCTTTCCCACAGGAGTTGGAAGAGACCAAAACCGAGCTCAGAGAAAGTGAATTTCCATTCTTCAGGTGGCCTATTGTTGAAATGTTTCCTCCATGAGCACAGGGTACATTGTGAAAGTGTAGATGTAGACAAGGAAATGGGAAGTAATTTTGTTGGCTGCAGCATGGACTCATTATCCTCAATGAAACACTAAACCTTTTCTGGGAATCACACCACCCGTCTGTGACCCAGAGTTTGGAAGTCGCTTTGGATAAAAGTGTCTGCTAAATGTTATGTAATGTAATGTAAATTGTTGCTTTTGCCACTAACGTCAACTGTGATTATTTGCCTATAGCCTGGTACCAGTGAACAAGGGTGCCTGTCATTGTTGGCCAATGATTCAGTCTTCCGGGAAACCTGAAAACCGGTTAGGTTCTAAGTTGAGCCATTTAAATGATTCACTGGTTCATGAAGGTTCACGTTTAAACGTGTAATTCTACACTGATTTCACTTGTATGTACATACACCTAGACTGAAGCCTGACCAGTTAATCACTAGAAGTTTTATACATTTATTGGAATATTTAATACAAACATTTGAATATTACTCCTAAATGTAAATATGGTATTTTTGTTAAAATTAGCAAAGAATCACTCTGAAAGTAAGAACCTGCAATTTTTGCACAATAATACTTTAATGTCAGTGCACATGCAAATTGTTGTGGAGACAATGCACTAAGGAAGTTTCATGGAGGAACTAGAGCACAGCTACGTGGCACGCATTATACTGCTGAGAAAACCACATCCTCTACAGACAAAACTTCTTAACATACTAAAACTCAAAAAGACAGAGGTTGTACATCTTTAAATGAAAACCCCCTAAAAACTTAAATGATCAGTTAGAGCAGCTTGGAATGATCGGTCATCTCATGCTCATTTCAGACCACCACCGCTACATGAGAGTGCAGCACCCGCAGGTTGGTTTGCTAAGAGAAATTATGGCAGGCTTTGTCTCCAGTGGCAACACACACAAACACTCACCCATAAACCTTCTATCGCACACTAACACACACAAAGAGAAAACCCCCAATAACCACTGAGGCCTGTTGGAAAGCAATGTAAATATGAACAGCCCTCCTCGTATGTAGGCAGGAAATCACCCACTGTGACATTTACAGCATTCAACCAGCCTACTGATGGTCTGCGTGCCAAACCAAACACTTTATATGATGCGCAACAAATGATTAAACCTCAGGGCTGGACTGGTGATTAGAATAAGTAACCATTATTTTCGTTATTTTGCTATTGTCATATGTCATCTAAGTAATGCTGTAGACTGTAATCTTGAGAGGGCACAGACTGGTAATGAGACAAGGAGCCCCCGAGCACAGACACATAAAAGCCCCCACCCCTCCAACTTAGCAGCAAGTACGGAGGTGAAAAGTGTGTTGGAAAATATGAAGAGAATTCTCAAATTACAGGGATAGTTTACTAAATATGTTCAATTCAATACAATTCAATTTTATTTATATAGCGCCATATCATAACAAAGTTATCTCAGGGCACTCAATCACATGGAGCCGATCGAGACCAACTTCCACACACACAAAGACCCAACGTTCCCACCATGA